>CAIGQZ010032400.1:3960903-3999391 GCA_903798205.1 Danio tinwini
ATTATTATTATTATTATTATTATTATTATTATTATTATTATTATTATTATTATTAATAAATTATTTTTTATAACATGTAATTACTCCAAGCTTACTTCATAACTTTAGGCGAATGCTTAAAATCATTCTGTGAGGTGATTCCATAGCCATTTAACTATTAGTAGTTAAACCAATAAAAGCAGTTAAATTTATTTTATTCTGAAATCCACTGCTCTATTTGAGTTTCTGTGCAAGTGCACCCTCTGGCCATTGCAGGACATTTACTATTGATCAAAGAACTGTGCTTCCCTGAAAAGATGTGCATGTCATTCTTTACTCTGTCACATTTAAAGCATATATTTTGCAAACTGGCTCATTTACCCCTTATTTTGGTTCATATTAGTCATATGCAGTGCTGGAGAAAGTTACTTTTGAAAGTAATGCATTACAATATTAAATTCCTCCACAAAAATGTACAGTAACTAGTTGCTACTTTTTATGGAAAGTAATGCTTTACATTACTTTTGAGTTACTTTTGCATTACTTTTACTTACCTTTTTTTCTTTTTTTTTAATAGAGGAGCACTGCAATTAACAACACACTGTATAATCTTTATTTACCTTTAAAAAACACATCAAATGATAATAATTTAGGATAATGTTGTCTTCTGAAAACTTCCTTAGCCCAGAGCTTAACATGCCATATATGTAAATATACAGATTAATTACATGCCATATATAATATACAGATTAATGACAGTTTAAAGCTATGTGTTTGATGCTTTTGTACTTTTAGCACTTTATTAGTAAAGTACAATGAGCATTGAGACAAACAATCCCCTTTTACTTTTCTTCCATGCATTAAGAATGATGAGAATACTTCCAGCGCAGAAATGTAAGGCTTTGCCATCTTGGTTTTTGTTTGTTTCTGCAGGGAGAAAATTTTCACATTGAGTGATTCAACTTTCAACTTTCATTTTAATTCAGCTATTTATTTTTAAAAGCGAATAAATTTAACTCTCATTACATTTAAAAAAAGTAACTCAACTATTAGTACTTAATTTTAAAAGTAATGCGTTACTTAGAAAAGCAATTTTATTACATAACTTGCGTTACTTGTTATGCCTTACCCCCAACACTAGTCATATGTAATGTGATGTGCATTTATATAGTACATTTATTGCATATGGCCATACACCCAAAGCCATATGAAATGACCACATGAAGTAATCAGACAGAATCTTTGGCTCTGGCCGAAATCACATACTTCCTTACTATACATTATGTGGAAAAAAGCATGCAAGCCAAGTAGTATGTGCGAATTCATTGTATTTAAAAAACAGTATGTGAGAAGAGCCCAGATGACCTACTACTTCCAGCAACTTTCTGAAGTGCACATTCAATGGACGCTATGCTTTCCCGTGATGAGGTCACCTAATGACCAATGATAGATGTAGTACATCTGAATTCCATTCATACTACTCTCATTCGTACTATGTAGAACAAACTTTTCTAACGGTCATGTTGTAAATTTAAACATAGTACCTACTCTAGTATTAGCCGATTTTGGGCGCAGCCTTTTTTTGATTGAATTTCAGTTTCTAAATGCTCTAAAATATGGTTTGCTGATTGCTAATTCTATTGGCCAATAGAAATAAACTCAAAAGATATTTTTGACTCGGAATTGACTTCTTAATTTATTTAAAAAAACAGGTGCCCAACGCACATAACCAATGATCAAAATGCTCACTATCAATAGAAAACAAGTTTAAAAAGCGCCTCTTACTGCAATGCACCTCTTGTGTGATGGGTGTGTTTACTCGCATGACTTGATTAAACACATTTTGGTGAACTTTGAAATGCTGACATCGAACCAAGAAGAAACTGCAACATTGAGAATTAAGTTCCTCATTGTCCGTTTGATTTCCGGTTTGGAAAAGCAAATGGTTTGAGATCTGAAAACTGTTTCGTCAGGTCTTTTGAATGACCTCTGTATTGAATAATAATTTTTTTGTTTGTGATGTAGTGGTTGATGGCTTTTCTTCTTTCGACAGGCCGAACTCAATCCTGAGGCTTCGTTTTGAGCATTTTGCCACAGAGTGCAGCTGGGATCATCTGTATGTGTATGATGGAGACTCCATCTACTCTCCTTTACTTGCCGCCTTCAGGTATTCTCTTTGTTTCTGTGTGTGTTTGCCTGTGTGTGTGTTGTAAACAGGAGCAGTGAGATCTCCAGGTAATGACCTGCTAATCCAGGATCAGATTAGAATGTGGGACGTTTTGCAGTGTTGTGTGCTTAACACAGCAGACACTGTTTTAAACCCAAGTGTTCTGTCTGTGTTCTGTCTGAATGACCCCAGAGAATTGTACCTAATGTCAGGTTGAAATAGCAATCAAATATTTGCTAATAGACATATTTCTCATACTTGGTTCATTGATTTTTTTTTTCATCTGAGAGTGTCCATTTAACATGGCAGCCTGCAATAATTGAAAAAGTCTTTTGACCACAGTGTCAAACTGAGTTTCAATACACACTTGCAGCCAATCAGCAGTAAGGGGTGTGCATATTAACTATAGTTATGATATCAAAACAACATCTTGCAAAATTTGCTTAGCTTAACTATCATTTGCCTAAAGCACCAGTTAAGCTTACGCTGCTATTGGTTTTAATCAGGGTTTATGCAAGGTCTTAAAGTCTCAAATTAAAAAAAATTAATTTAAGGCCTTAAAAAGTCTTAAATTCGCAGTTGTAGGTCTTAAATATTTTTTGCACAGGTCTTATTTTTTCGATGCCATGTAACTCTACATCTAATGCTCATTTAAATTCTTTTTTGTTGCTGTTGTTTGGTTTTCGTGGTGTTGTAGTTCTTTATTTCACTAGTCCAATTGTAATTTGCGGTATTACAACTACAAATGAGACCAGCATGCAATAGCCAATCAGCTTTCTGCTATTGCTATTGCGTGCGGCGAATGTGACGTCATTGCTGTGTTTGCAGACGTTCGCTTTGGGTGCGCGCGACATGATTCCAGCTGGCGGAGCTCATGTAATATTTTGAGACTCAAGTGAACAGTTTGCGCGGCGCCACATTTGATTTGAGTTGAATATGAAACACTTTGAAGAGATTTTGTCTGAAACCGGTATGACTGTACACACATCTTCTTTACGATCCGTCCATGCGTGATCATAGAGATAACCAGATGACCAATAATTCTTGGCTAGAAATTGCAACAGCTGTGGGAAAGGAGGAAAGTTTTTGTAAAAGTTTGGAAAAACCTGATCGGTCAGTTTGTTAAAACAAAAAAAGAGGCCATGGCAAAAGTGGAGACCCAGGTGGTTTTAATATTACAGAATGTTTTTCCACCATTCATAGGTTTTATGTTATGATAACATTTTATCGTTGTCTTCAGTGATTTCCTGAAGATAAATACCAAAATATAACACAACTGGAATAACTACAATAGTCACCATCGGCAATCTTATGTGAAGTAAGAACTTGCGACGTCATATAATGACGTGCGCAGTGTTGTCCCCGTTAATGTTACAATGTTCCTTCAGTATAAAAGAGTAATGCATAGAATTTTGTTAAAATGAAGCCGCAAACATACTATGACTTGTACTTGTTTATTTATAAACTAATTTCGAGAGGATCACATGCTTATGATTGCTTGTGGCTGGTCCCGCATTATCCAATTAATGATTCACCAATCAGACAATTCCTAAGTCACTATAAATACCCTAAGTTCCATATAACAGCCATCTTTGTTTTTAAAAATGCCCTTTTCCACCCCTACTACTCCTCCTTTCCTAGATGAGTGACACGGTGGCCCAGTGGTTAGCACTGTTGCCTCACAGCAAGAACGGTACTGGTTCTAGTCCTTACTAAGCCAGCCAATGTTTCTGTGCAGAGTTTACACTTTCTTTCCGTGTTCCCCGGTTTCCTCCCACCGTCTAAAAACATGCAACTTAAGTTAATTGACTAATCCAAATCAGCACCATAGACATGCTCCTAGTAAGTAGATATCTCTTAAGAGCAATCACTATCTATTCATTAGCTACTACAGCAGGGGAGTTTCGAGATCTACCTGAGTTCAAACTCCCCTCTCGCCTTGCAAACGGGATGGACCTCCGGGCTCGAGGATCTTATGAGCTCAGGGCTCTCTCCCGGGACAGCATGTCAAACACGCTTTATAATCAATCATCAGCTAAGTGTGAACTCTTAAAAAATAATAAAATGAATAAGAGGACATACTAAATTATATTGTATTTAAATTACTTAAAGTTTGTGCTGACACATGGGTAAAATATTAATAATGTACAGATTTATTATGATAATTAATTAGTATTTTGTGGCTATGTTGTGATCTTTAAATAGTCTTTTATTATGTCATCAAATGATTCACATTCATATGTGTGGATTTTTTTAAATAGGTTATTAATGGATTACATGTTAGTGGAACTGTAGCGTTCTCGGTCATCAGAGGTGTAAAATGTTTGAAATGCTCTTGTGTTTCATGTTCCAGTGGTTTGATTGTTCCTGAGAGCTACAGTAATGAGACTGTCCCGGAGGTGGTGGCTCATTCCGGCTTTACCCTACTGCACTTTTTCAGTGACGCTGCGTATAATCTCACCGGGTTCAACATCTCCTACAGGTCAGTTCAATTCCTGCACCAAAACAAACTTATGCTCCTTTAAGCTGTGCATTTGCAACATTAAACATAGACATTGTGTTGAGGTCAGTGGCAGATTGCACTGATTTGTTTCACTTTAATGTCATTTGTTTTTATCAAAAATAAACCATTTTATGTGCTTTTTAACCTTACAATAGTACCACTATTTAAGGCCATGTCCACGCAAACAATGTTGTTGTTGTTGTTGTTGTTGTTGTTTTCTTTTTGAAAAAAGAAAAATGAAAATGCAAAAAGGTCAAGCTGAATCCACAGGTGGTGATAAAACCCTTTTATGGTGGATTCACACCAAACATTGAATTAAGTAATAATGCAAGTAATTTGCATACAAAGTCAATGCAAACACGTGAACAGAGAGGAATTACTGTTGCGTGGCCTGAATGAGTGCAGAATGCATGATGCATTTGCCGCAAATTAGTGGAATTCACCTCAGTTGCGCCTACTGTGTTATGTGTGAACTTAGCGTGAATAAAGCCAATGAAAATGGAGGAAACCGCTATTGTTTTACTGTCCACATGATCACACTATAACTGGAGTTTTTGATAATCTTCACCCTGGTTGGAGTCTTCAGAAAGTTATGGTTTCAGTCACCTGATACTGCATTTGTAAAGAATATTTTTGTGGATGAATGACCAACAGTGTAGAAATAAAGCTGCGGTTTTGAAAATACTCGTGTTCGTGTGGACAGTCTTTCTCTGTTTTTTCATGTTTTTAAAAAGCATATTAAGATGCACCTTTTTAAAATTGCGTATGAATATAACAGTTTGAAGTGTGTCCATTTTTTGTATAGTGTAGGTATATATGCATGTATGGTGTGTGCATATATATGCATATGTGAGGACTATTGTGTGTGTGATTGTGTAGATGTATGCATATATGCGTGTACATGTATGCTTTTATCGGAGTATATATTTGTTGTTTATTTTGCTTTATTTGTCTATACATTTTTTTTGTTTACTTTAATGCTTGTTTGTTGTTTGTGAATACAAATATAATGTATTATTATAATTATTACTATTATTATCATTATTATTATTATTATTATTTCTTGCTAAAACACTAAACACTTGCCGTTTAAAATTTCTGTTTCAAATAAATGTATGTATATTCTTGGAAAAAAGAATGAAAAATTAATGTAATGATGCAGTCATTTCGATTTTTATTCTTAACATTTTTTTTATTTAATTACTTTTTATTGATAACTTATTGCGAATAACAAATAAATCCAAGCTTAAGTTTACGTATGTAGATGTAACACCTAAATAGGCATGGGCCAATATAAGATTCTGACGGTATGATAATCTTGGATAAAAATATCACAGTTTCATGGTATTGTGATTACTGCTCTAAAATATGTACTTTTTAAATTTGAGTAAAAAACAAAAACTTTTTTCCCCCTTTGATTAATATATTTTATGTTAAGAAACAATTAAAATATTTTGGAACAGTAGCTAAACATGTCAGGCTAAATAATTCAAATGAATCATTGATTTCTGTCTTCATTAGTTTCAAAAACACAGATTTCTTTACAATTTAAAATGGCATCTTTGGATATCTTTTCTTTTCTTTTCCTTTGGAATGGTATAGCAGAAATTTTTGGCTTTGACTTTTTAAAACCTTGACTTTTCCAAACTGCGGTATACCTTGATAATAGTTATCGTCCCATGCTTACACCTGAAAGGAAAAATTTTAGAGACCGATTTCTGTGGACAAATGGGCAAAATGTGTAGAAAAGAAAAAAAAAAACGGTTTTGAAAATAACCGTTTTCTTGTGGACAGGCTTCCTTATAGCTCATGATATGTTGACTAAAGATTTAAAAATTCTTTAAAAAGAATGATGTTCTTATCATTATATAAAATAACAGTAACAGTTATTACTGTTTTTATTGATGATAATATATTGCTGATAACAAATGAATGCAATGATCTTTATTGACTACTTAAAAAAAAAATCCTCTTGCCAGGTTTAAACTTTTAAAGGTTGGTGTATCCAAATGTATAGTTGCAGTTTACTGCCTCTTTAGCATTTAAAATCAGTCACTTACTAGTTTCCATTCAGTTCAGATTATTCTTTAAAGGGTGTCTTCCTGTTTAAGTAGTGGACAGAAAAGAAGTTCACCATGTTTGTGAACAGAGATTATTTCAGGTTCATTGTTACTAACTTGGACTTTGAAACTGTAACTTTAAATTACTGCTTGTTTACAAAGCTTTCTCGCACAGCTTAAGAACAGCATGCATTTTTATGGAGGTTAGGTGTCTTGGAATGCCAGAATCATGGGTATTATTTTGATTATACATTGAAGGAAATACGTATTGAACATGTCACAATTTTTCTCAGAAAACATACTTCTAAAGGTGTTGTTGACTTAAAATTTTCCCCAGATGTTGATAACAACCAAATAATCTATATGTGCAAAGAAAATGATATTAATTAGTTTACAAATGAAGTTCTGTGTAATAAAGTGAAATGACTCTGGAAAATAGTATTGAACACATGTAGAAAGCAGTGAAAACTCAGACTGCAGCTGAAATCTCTCAGTGGTTATTCAGCAACCCTCTGCTCTTTGTCTGTGTAAATTAATATCAGTTACTTCAGTCCAACATCAACATTAGCAGAATGATGAAGATAAAATCAGAGTGGAACACAGCCAAGGAAACTATTAAAGTCTTTCAGAGAAAGAAAATCAAGCTGTAGAATAGCCCAGCCAACCACATGACTTCAATTCAATATAAAATACAAATCAAAGATCAGATTTGATAGACAAGACCAACAGGACCGTTCAAATTTTACATTCTGTTGAAGTATAAAAAAAAGATCACATCTGAGCAATGCATGTGACTTCATTCGCCATATGAGAGGCATCTTTAGGAAAAAGCCTTTCTGTATAAAGTGTTACAACCCCTGGGCAGTCTAGGGGAGTGGGGTTGCACACTTGACCAAGGAACTGGTTCACACAAACACTCAATTAAAATTATACTCAAAGTAATGACCAAACAAGAATTGCTGTGCAAATAAAGTGATTTATTACAGGTGGTGATAAGTGAAACAGTGAGTGAACTATTTACAAAATCACAACCAAAACAAAACATTAATCAGAAAGACTGGCTATTGGTGGCGCTTAAGCAAAGAAACAATCAAAACCCAACAGTCTTACTAATTTCAAATCCCCTCTAATCTAGTCTAATAAACAATAATGTGAAAAATAAATCTTTAACGTCAAAGACGTCTTACCTAAACTACACTATCCACTTAATCAAAAATACATGGGTTGGGGCTCACCCTCTTCCCTAGTGTATCTCTAGAAAGTTAAACTCCTATGTGTTGAAATGTATGTCACGTGACCTACTTACCTACCAGCCTTTCTACCAAACCTCTGTAGAGAAACATGAGGAAAGGGAATGGTTGATTACACAGGTAAGAACAGACAGTGACTAAACCAAAATGATAACACAGTGTAAATAAAGGTGAAGATAGACAATATATCACAACAAAACTGAACAAAATGGGGATATAAACACAGATTCAATCAATCAAGCAACCAAGCACAGAAACCAACAACAAATCGAGCCAACAAAGACTGCCAAACTGCTGGCAGGCAAAAAATATATATAGTGAGCTGGAGTGATCTGATTGGCTGAGACTAGGACCAAGTTGTCACTGAGAAACCAATCAGCATAAGGCAATGTCAGGATTGGTTGCATCAAGTGGAGGTGAACCAGCCAATCATGAACAGCAGTAGTCAAAACAAGGAAGTGAACTGGGGTGATAGAAAGAATAAAAAACACAATGAGATGCATTATACAAACATAAATAACCAATACGTGCTGGCACGTAACACCTCCCCACTAAAGAACAAACATATAATGTTTGTAAAAGAAATATTTTTAACAACGAACATTCAAAAATAAATAAATAAATCCACAATAACTGAATTGTCAAATTTAAAACTTACGTGTTAGGTCGAGACAGGGTATCAGCCACAATGTTCTCTTTTCCCTTCTTGTGTCGAACCTCAAGGTTATAGCTTTGCATAATCAGTGACCAGCGCATCAGTCTCTGGTTCTGATTATACATGCGTGACAGAAAGACAAGTGGGTTATGATCTGTGTAAATCACTAATGGAGTTGAGCTGGATCCCACATACACTTCAAAATACTGTAGAGCCAACAATAGAGCAAGAGCTTCCTTCTCAATCGTTGAATAATTCAACTGGTGTTTGTTAAACTTACAGGGGAGAAGTAGCAAATCGGATGGTCAATTCCTTCCATGTCCTCCTACAGCACTTGCATCTACCTCCATTTTAAAAGGCTTCTCAAAATTTGGAGCTACCAACACTGGAGCTTCACACAGAAGTGCTTTAATACTGTCAAAGGCATGCTGGCATTCAGATGACCAGTTAAATTGCCTAGAAGGGCTCAGTAAATTTGTAAGAGGTGTCACAACACTTGAAAAGTTCTTGCAGAAGCCACGGTAATATCCAGCCATTCCTAAAAACCTACGCAATTGACGACGAGTATTTAAGTTAGGAAATTCTGCGATGGCTGTTACTTTTGCCTCAACAGGGCGGACCTGTCCTTGACCAACCTGTTTACCAAGATAGGTGATGGTTGCCTGAGCAAACTCACATTTTGCCAAATTCAGTGTTAGGTTAGCATTGGCTAGTCGTTGGAACACAGTTTTCAACTGAGACATGTGCTCTGGCCATTCAGAAGAATAGATCACTACATCATCCAGATATGCATTACATCCTGCAACTCCTGCCAGTACAGTAGTTATCAAACGTTGAAATGTAGCAGGTGCGTTGCGAAGTCCAAAAGCCATAACCTTGTACTGCATAAAGTGATCAGGGGTAACGAAGGCCGATATGTCAGATGCACGAGGCGTTAATGGCACTTGCCAGTAACCCTTTAACAAGTCCAGTTTAGTCACAAAACGAGCAGAACCCAAGTTATCAACACAGTCCTCCATGTGTGGCAACGGATAGCAATCAGGAACTGTCACGGCATTGACCTTGCGGTAATCAGTGCAAAAACGACTTGACCCATCGGATTTGGGAACGAGAATGCAAGGGGAGCTCCATGGACTACAACTTGGAACTGCTAGTCCATTTTTACATAGATACTCCACTTCCTGCTTCATAATTTGTCTCTTTAAAGCATTAACACTGTAAGGATGCTGTTTGATCGGATTGGAGTTATGAATAACAATATCGTGTTGTATAACAGAGGTTTGCGTCGGAGTGTCGTGAAATATTTCTGGGAATTTCTCAGTCAGATTTTCTACATCATTCTTTTGGGTTTCTGTCAAATGAGTCAAGTGTAAGGACAAGTTTTTCAGAACCTTAGAGTTCTGTAACAAAGCACATTGCTGTGGAGCATTGCACAGCACTAATCCATCCTCATCTGCCTCTGTGGGAATGACAAAATCCATGTTCATAAGTGCAATGGGTTTTGTCATTTCCTTTTTCTCAATTTGGTCTTGGCGTATCAAATATTCTTTAATATGTTAACGTTACAAACACATGTTTTTCGTCTCCGATCAGGTGTGCGCAAGACATAATCAGTATTACTGATTTTATGGTCAATCACATGTGGCCCTGAAATCAAAGACTGCCAAACTGCTGGCAGGCAAAAAAATATATATAGTGAGCTGGAGTGATCTGATTGGCTGAGACCAGGACCAAGTTGTCACTGAGAAACCAATCAGCATAAGGCAATGTCAAGATTGGTTGCATCAAGTGGAGGTGAACCAGCCAATCATGAACAGCTGTAGTCAAAACAAGGAAGTGAACTGGTATGATAGAAAGAATAAAAAACGCAATGAGATGCATTATACAAACATAAATAACCAATACGTGCTGGCACGTAACAAAAGTATTAGATACATTTCAGTAGCTCAGCATTTTCTGCTTGTGTATCATTGTTATTACACATAACTTATTTTTTAGATTTTTGTTTTGTTATATTTTGATGTTTGTATTGTTTGGGTTTACACCAAAATGTGGCTCAATTCCATATCAACAGCTTCTTTAGAAATATTATTCCCAGGAAACAAAAAAACAAGCATGTTCAATACTTATTTCTCCCACAGTATATGAAAAATGGTGCAGCTAAAACATCTACCAACAAGGATTTACTCTGTTATAATTGTCATGGTGGTTGAGGAATTTTTAAGTTTCAAGATAAATAATAATGTCTTTCTTGTGCCAACCAGTAAGCTGATGTTGCCTTGACTTAACCCAGAGTTGTCTCGTTTTCAAAATAACATAGTTTCACTTACATAGTAAATATAATAAGTTAAACTTATAAAAAAGGTAAAATTTGTAATTGTTTAGTCAATCAAAAGCAGACTGGGGCATGCATATGGTGTGTGTGAAGCTTACTGTGTGACCATTTCCATGTACCGCACCCTTACTATTCAGCTATGCATAGGTATGTCCATATTTTCATCCTATGGCACCCTTAAAACACTAGAGATCAGTTTTTGTCAGAAAACATAAAGTTAGTCACAATTTCTCTGTATCCCCAACCAAAACTAATGACAGAAAGCTTGATATATCTGACAGATATAAATGCAGTGTGAAACTTCGGCCATAAACCGAATTCACTGATAAGTGAATGTGTTTTTGGGTCAATTTGATAAAGTCAGTGGTCTTTTCATAATAGCAATCACTTTAAATTGGTTAGTAAGTGCTTTCTGATTGTGTCTTATTAACTTTAATTGACTGTTTTTATTAAATCATTTGAAATTTATATACACAAATGTATTATTTGTAAATGAAAGAAGACTGGATTTTTAAAAGGATATAAATGGCCATTGAAAAAAAGTAAATAAAAAAAATAAATAAAATTATTCAAATACTCTTTATTTGGTCGAATAATAGGAAGAGTTTGTTTTTGTTTAGAGAGCAAATATGAACACCTAGAAAGAAATGTTGCTATCGAGTCATGATACAGAATCATAAACATTTTTTAAATGTCTGCTATTCTGTGTATCTGTGTTGGTGTATCTAGATAAAACACCTGACAGGAAAAAAGTCAAATGAAAACTTGAGATAAATCGATGTACCCCTGATGCATATTAGCTGTTAGATCGTGAAAACCCTTCACAATTTCATAATAATAAAAGTAAATCATTAGTTTTTGCATTTACATGAAGGTATTTGGTGGAAAAAAAAGAGTTCCTAAACCCAAGTCAAAACCCAAGTTCAGTCCAAAAAAAAGTCGCATGGAATTGGACTGAAAAAATATCATACCTAAGCAATTCATGTAACATCACTCCCCATATGATCACAAAAAAGCCTTTAATATAAAGTATTAAATATGTTTCAGTAGTTCAGTGCTTTCTCCTTGTGTCATTCCACATTAGTAACTGATATTACACATACATCAACTCCATTGATACATCCACTTTATTAGGTACACCTGTCCTGCTAATTAACTCAAATTTATCAAATTTCAGCCAATCACATGGCAGCAACTCAATGCATTTAGGCATGTTGATATGGTCAAGACGATCTGCTGCACTTCAAACCGAGCATCAGAATCGGGAAGAAAGGTGATTTAAATGACTTTGAATGTGGCATGGTTGTTGGTGCCAGACAGACTGGTCTGAGTATTTAGAAACTGCTCATCTACTGGGATTTTCACTCACGCACAACAATCTCTAGGGTTTACAGAGAATGGTCAGAAAAAGAGAAAATATCCAATGAGCGACAGTTCTGTGGGGTCAAATGCCTTGTTAATGCCAGAGCTGAATGGAGGAGAATGACCAGACTGGTTTCAGCTGAATAACCACTCGCTACATCCAAGGGATGAGCAAGTGCATCTCTAAAACGCACAACACATCGAACCTTGAGGCGGATGAGCTACAGCAGCAGAAGACCACACCGGCTGCCACTCCTATCAGCTAAGAACAGAAAACTGAGGCAACAATTGGCACAGGCTCACCAAAATTGGACAATAGAAGATTGGAAAAACTATGCCTGGTCTGATGAGTTTCAATTTCTGCTGTGACATTCGGATGGTAGGGTCACACGTCAACATCATTAAAGCATGGATCCATCCTGCCTTGTATCAATGGTTCAGGCTAGTGGTGGTGGTCTAAAAGTGTGGGGCATATATTCTTGGCACACTTTGGGCACATTGGTACCAATTGAGCATCGTGTCAGTGCCACAGCCTACTTTAGTATTGTTGCTGACCCTGTCCATACCTTTATGACCACAGTGTACCCATCTTCTGATGGCACCAGACCTCAATTTAATAGAGCACCTTTGGTATGTGGTGGAACGGAAGATTTGCATCATGGATGTGCAGCCGACAAATCTGCACTAACTGCGTGATGCTATCATGTATACAGGAATATTTCCAGTACCTTGTTGAATCTATGCCACAAAGGATTAAGGCAGTTCTGAAGGCAAAAGGGGGTCCAGCCTGGTACTAGTGAGGTGTACCTAATAAAGTGACATGCATACATGCATACATATCTTTTCTGTATTTTCTTTTGTAAAGAGACAAAACGAAAACTAATGTGTTACTTTTATTACTATTATGGAATTGTGATGGTTTCACTATGACCGCTAACAGCTAATGTGCAACACTGGTACATCTATTTATCTCTTAAGTTTCATCTGCCTTTTTTTTTTCTAAAATGTTTCCTGTCAGGTGTTCTATCTAGATACACCAACATAGATATACAGATAAACAGACATTAAGAAAGTGTTTACGATTCTGAATCATGACTCGATGGTAATGTTTGTGTTATAACAATGGAATACTTGAAAAAATACATCGTTATTTTGGTGAGAAAAAGTTCCTAAACCCTGTACTACTAGACTTCTAATTCAAAAAACAAAGGTCACGTGGATTTGGACTGACATGAGAGTGAGTAAATGCTAAGCAGATTTGGGTAAACTGCCTCTTTAAGACTGTTTGCTGGAGAACAGGAGCACAAACAAGAAAATGCAAGTCAGAGTAATTTAAGATGAGCAAGACAGGAAGCGCAGATGCCTTTGACCTCTGTGTCTGATCGTGTGGAGTCCTTACGGGGACTGCAGCAGTTCCTATAACTACTGCATTCACACACGCAAAAAAAAAAAAAGCACTATAGTCCAGCCTCAAGAGAACATCAAACACCGGGCCTGACACTCACGCAAAGCTGAAAGACAGATGCTAGACTGCCTGTTATTCTCTGCTGTCCCTTTCTTCCCTGTTCCTCTGTAGAGGAGAGTGAGCTGCCTACTAATGTGCCAGTTCTTGCACACTTCAGTTCAGGCTAATGCTCTGTTCACTTATACTTCTCTTACCTCATTTGGTTGTTTATGATACCTGCGGGCTTGAAATTTAATTATTAACCTGAGGTGAAGTTAAAGTTTTAACTGAAAGGTTTAGATTATATCGGCTTTGTTATCTGCTTGTTAAATCTGTGTTCAAGCCATGATTTTGTAAAACATTTGTTTAAAGTTCCTGTGAAGTCCTTTGAAATGTGCATTTTTGTTCGATGTTTGATGTAATCTCAACTAAAACACGAAGAAAGGCTGGGACATAGTGTAGCTTCTCCCTTTAAAAAAAAAAACAGCCAATAGTGTTTTGTTTTTTTACAGCTCTGCCAGTTAGAGTGGTTAAGCTCAAGCGCATCAACTGATGAGAAACGTCCTAAAGAGGGCGGAGCATGTCAGATACTAGTGAGCATTTGATTGGTTATGATTTGATGAGACTATAGTGTGAGTTGATGTGAATAAAACCGTTTACATGTTTATATCAGTTTTATATCTTCTAAACACGAATTCTGTTACTGTTTTGGAGCACACTAGCTTATAGATATCTTAAAAACTACAGATACCGATACTCTCATCTAAAAAACTTTATTTAAATTTCATGGGACCTTTAAGTGATGTGAAGTTGAGCTTTATTGTCATTCTGCTGCATGTGTGGACAAACAGTGGAATGAAATGTCGTGTCTCGCAGAACTGTTGTGCTTGGAAAAATAAACATAATAAATATGAACAACACTGGATACAAGAGCTATTTTAAGCCTATACATACAGTAGCTAACACACCAGAGCGGTAATCGAACTACACTAACATATAATTTAAGACCGATTACACAAGTACTTTTACATAAGACAGAATAGGGCTGCACAAAATAATACAATTTCATAATGTACGCATCCACAATATTCACGTCACAAGATATGCAATGTTTAGTCTGAGTTATAATTGAGCAGGAACCACAAAACATGTGGTTTGTAGAGTCACTGCTAAGTTTAACCATAATCGAGTGCAAGTTTATCATTTGCATGCGTTTTAAGGCCTGTGACTGAGCATTTCAAAAGAGTTTAATGCATGTTGGCACAAACAATGATGTTTTGGGGTGTAATAAAGATTAATTGTATTTAATTATTTATACAGAATTTATACAATTTATGCAACAACAAAAACAGTTTTTACTTATACATTTTATCTTGTTTCTTGTCCGTAAATCTACATTTCTAAGTGATAAGTAGGGATTCTTCGATCAGGGTTTTTGCAGCCGATACCAAGTACCGATTACTTGTCATGGTGATCGGCTTTAAGCATTATAATGCCTAAAGCACATTTTCCCTCTAAGTATAAAACTTTAGTGGAGATCTCCCCTTACCTAGGAGAATACATGAAGGATGCTGCATATAACCCCTAAACTCATCTCATAACCTTTTAGGTGTGAACATGTCATGGTCAGATAGTAGCTTTGAAGAAAATAATAGATAGCACAGATAAAAAAAAAAAAAATTGGTAAGACAAATTACTTACAATGTAATTTGGAAACATTGCAAATGATGCAGAATTCAACATGTCTCAATCCAGAAAAAGTTGGATATGGATATTTGATGCATAAGAAGTTAAAATGAAAAAATATAAATCTATTACTTCTTTACTAAAAGGAAAATAAACTATAAACTACTGTTTATTACAATATGTAAAGCGAACTTGCTATATTGTCAAACACAGAACTTTCAGTTCTTATATGTAAAAAGGCCTAAAACATGCAAGATCATTCATATATTTTGCTCACCTCCAGCTAACAGAAACCTTTGCAATCGGTTCATGAGATTGGCCACATCAGTGAGTACCAATAAAGTCGTTATTAGCCGATACCTATCTCCGGCTGATCAATCGGAGCATCCCTAGTGATAAGATTATTTTGCTTTGCCAATTGGCAGATAATTTTGCTTGTTTTAAAGGAAAAAATAACTTAATTTTGACATCACTTTTGAAGGTAAAAATAATGCAATATTTTTACTTAGGAATTTTTAGATATTTGGACTATAAACGTGACAAAGCAAAAAAGAATTTATTTATTTTTTATTCAATTTCTGTACCTGAATACTGCTAGAATTCCCAGAAAACCATCAAATAGAGCTATTCAAACTGTCCTGTGAAACTGTATTCATATCACAATATTTATGTATGAAAAATAAAATATTGAAATATGAAATTTTTCCAATATCGTGCAGCCCTAAAACAGAACATGATTGTGCATAATATTGTGCAAAAGAGCTATTTAAGGTTAAAGAAAACTAGTATAATATGATTGGTGGTACATTTACAAGTAAGTCCTTATTGAGGTGTGTTTGAACCCTATTTCTTGGTTCATTTGACAAGTATGAGTACTCCGTATTGGGCCCAGGTGCTTTTCAGTTGTCTGGCCCTGGCCCGGTTGGAAGAGGTTTGCCAGAGCGCGGTTTAGTTGGGCTTGAAACTGAAGATGCAACGTTAATTTTAAGGCACTATTTCATATGCATTTAATAATCATTCTTTCTTTTCAATGAACGCGAGCTATTATAGTTTATTAAAGACGCAAACCCCCCACTGGACGTCAGCTACCACCTTCAGCAAACCTCCTAATATGTGCAGCATGAGGATTTTATGATCATTTATGAGTGTTAAATCTTGTGGATGTGTTTAGCAAAATATTAAACTGTGTGTCACTGTATCCTGAATAACTAAAATAATACAGAACTATATAATTGAAGCAATGTACAGTGTGTTGAGCGGGAGCACGTCACTTCCTGTTAAACTGAACAGTCGCATCATCGATGACTCAAGTGTGCTCCGGCTTGGAAGGTAAAATGCAGTGTGAGTGCAGGCTGTCAGGGTGAGGGGAGGGGGGGAAGCAGTGCTTCGACATGGTTCAAGGCAACTGTGCCTAGTTTGAATATGCCCTAAGTGTCCAGTGCATATAGAGAGAAGTGTGTTTCTGTGATGTGTGAAAGCTCCTCACCTGTGTGAAGCACACTTCAGAAATGTTTGATATTACTAAAACTGTGTCTATTTGGAGTTTTCTCCGTTTAAATTTGTACATGGAAACAACATGATTCAATACATCACAGCTTTACAAGCGGATTGCTGGCAAATATTTTTAGACAGGTCACTGTGACATAATTCTGCACGTAGCTGAATAAGCTCTTCTAAATCAAGACATTTTGTTTTCTTTCATAGACTAAACGTCTACTGTGTAACCAGACAGCTTTTTATTGGGGAAATTGCTAAACAATATTGGCAGCATGTCATGTCTAGGGAGTACAATGTGCACTGGAAAAAGTAAATGCCTTGGCAATCAGTGCAACAAAAGGCATGCGCTAGGTGTGGTAGGTTCAAGGAAAATCATTAAACTGAAGTTATTCAGTTATACTTAATCAGTATGAAGAACGAGGTTAAGAATATTGGGATTTGTATTTCTGTATTGCAGATTTTAAGCTTTAAATAAGCTCGCACTGTAAGCATTGCCATTTATGTTTAAAATAATTGTGTTAGTCTAAATCAGCATGTAGTGGAAGCAGATATTATCAGTTTATTCCAGATTAAAAGCTTTTGCAGATCTATAATGGGATCTTACTGGTGCTGAAACAGGCAGGTTTAATAATACTCTTGATATCATTTGAGCTGTGTAAAACTCTATTTTAAAGCTTTAAAATATATTTTTATTAAAACATTTTTATTAAAACATATATATATATATATATATCAAAATTTATCATTGAATCAGCCAATCCATCTTCTTCTTCATCCAGGTTGAATACATGTCCCAATAACTGCTCTGATAGAGGAGAGTGTCGTGTGGGAAACTCCAGCGAGTCTGTGCAGTGTGTGTGTGAGGATGGCTGGAAAGGAGAGGCCTGTGATGTGCCCTACTGCTCCTCTGACTGCGGCTTTCCTCTGCGAGGACAGTGTAACAACAGCACCAAACGCTGCCTCTGCAAACTAGGATGGCAAGGTAAGCTAGCTCTGCATGGAAATGATAATAGGGACTGTCACACCAGAGGGATTTTTTTTTCATAGTTCCTAGAACTGTTGGCGGAAGTACCTGGTTTTTAGCTTTTCAAATGTCACATTGCAGGAACTGGGAGCGAGTTTAGTTCTAGGATTGCTATTTGGGGGAACTAATGCCTCCTTTTCACTGAGTGGTGCGATTCAGTCCAGTCCAAAATGTAAAAAGCAAAAAAAACCCTGCAAGTTCTAAAAGAGATCAAGCCTCAACTAGGGATGCACCGATACCATTTTTTTTTTTTTAACCGATCTGATCTCGATACAAAAACTCTTAGTATTGACTGATACAGATCTGATCCCGATAATGTGCTGTTTTTTATTTTATTTTTTATTAACATAATACAGTTTCCATAGTTCTGGTGATAAACTCAAATAATATATCTTATTATCTTCTTAGTAAAAATAACAGACCTATAGGCCTACTGTGTATAACAGATGGCACAATCTAAGTAAACATGCTTGCTATAAACTATGGGCTACATTATTTGAGCATTTATTATGACATTGATATGATCTGTTGTGGTCCAGCCTATGTTTCCTTTTTAATATTAAGATTTTTCTTTAAAATCTGTAATAGGCTACCACTATTGACCCTAATCGTTGGTAACATAAGAACATAAACTTAGCCTATTATAAGAATAATCTTACGGAGCAGCACATGTCATGTCTGCGCAGCCAGTGCCTGAATGAAGCACTTGCATCACTGAGACACCGTGCACAGCCCCCCGGTATACGGACACTTCTAAAACAGCAGCACAAAGGGGAGAAATCAGTGCGTAGAGGATGTCCTATGTATTAGTCAAAGTCAAAGTCAGCTTTATTGTCAATTCAACCACATGTACAGGACATACAGAGAATCGAAAATCCGTTACTCTCAGACCCTAGGTGCCTAACATATAAAATTAATACAAAATACAAAAAGTAGAGTTGCAAAAAGAATATACAATAAATACAATTATAGAATGTTGTCTAAAAATATACGCATTAATTAATATATATACACACACACACACACACACACACACACACACACACACACACGTAATCTAATCTAAAAATGTACATAAAAAAAAAATAAAACTTTATGAGGAATACAATTACAGTTAAGGGCAAATGGCAATGAGTGCAAACCAGAGTTGTGCAGATGTAAACAATATATAGTGCAAAGCCGTGTTGTTGAGCCTTTTCTAGTTTAAAGTTTCAGGTAAGCCTACTTTGTGTGTAAAGAGCAGGTAATAGCCTAACCCTCTCAACTCCAGTGTTGTGAGTGCGATCTGCTGATCTAACAGACACAGCGCATGATTTAGAAACGGAAATGATCTCCATGTTGCACATCAAAATGAACCCATTTAATGCAAAACTAAATGCATTTCCCCACTGATTATTTAACCCTTATGGGTCGAAGACCGCGTATATGCGTTTTGAAGTGTTTTCACATGAAAGCGCTGAAAAAAACTTAACACTTTCAGTTTTGATCATACAGGTATGACCAATACATCAATCGCGTCTGTTAGGTGTCTAGTTTTTTTTGGGTACACTCACAATAACAACAGAAGTGTGTGCTTTTGCAAAATAAGGAAAATAAGCAGTCTACTTTTAAAAGCAGCAAGTGCATGTTGAAATCAAATATTGCTTGATAAAATAATCAGTATAACAATATCGCTATGTCTAGTTTCTCTGTTTGAGCTCATTATTTTTAATGCGACCACGCCCACGAGGCTTTGTTATTACAATAGTCCCCGTGAGACGGGCTTCTTGTAAACTATGGTCAGAAAAAAGGCGGAATCTCTACGAATACATAACACATACACATGACAGACATACCTGCATAAAGCTTGGAGGTTGAACTTTCCAACTCATTTTGAAAGCAAATGTTCTCTTGCTTGGTAATTCATACAATTCTCCCGGCAGAGCGTGCATCTTGTCGGCTCTTCCCGCTTCCGCCTTTAATACAAACAATGACGTAAGCTGCCCACACACCCACAGCACGCTGGCTAGAACAGTTATTAATTTAATTTTTATTTATTTTACCGTAGTTGAACCTGTTAAAGTTTGGAAAAAGTTAACTAAGGCTGCAACTATTTGGGCAATATATATATATATATATATATATATATATATATATATAAAAGGTCTTAAAATATTATTTTGATTATTCTTGTGTTTTGTCATTATGCCAGAGTCATTCAGAAATTGATATTAAATGCTGGATTAATGCACAAGAAAGTTTTTATTACAACAGTTTTGCAAACACGTTTTATACCATTTCAAATATTTCCCTCCATTTCTCAGTGTATATAGGCAATGTATTTTAATGCATTTAAACAAAACATATTTATTAAACAGATATATTTATTAAAATAATATTTTTGTCACCAAATATATTCAGAAATTTAAAGATAATACAATAAAATTCAAGCTAAATATTGAAAAAAATTACAACCTACAAAATTACCTAAATGTAACAAGCATTTAGTTTGGGCTAGCTTTTACAGATGGACATTGCATTACAATGTCCTTGATAGGTGAGTTGGGGTGTGTCTTTTGTCTCTCCAGGTGTGAATTATTCATGACCATTGTCACACGCATAGACCTGAGATGAGCCAAACAAACTTAACAAAATGTAAATCTTTGTAATGTTTCCTTTTGAATGAGAGAATAAAATAATTTTTACATAATTGTGAAGTAAATATTCTAGCCTACCAGACTGGTTACTCAAACGTCTTGTTCAGGCACATTTAGTGTGTTTTTTTGGACCTTATTTCAGCTACATTCTTTTCTCCAAATCCTAAATGCATAATATTTTTTCTAAAAAAACACAAGCATGTACATCAATAATTGTCACATTATTTTAGGACAGTTTGTGCTGAATACAAATAAAATACATGTTGGCCAATACTGTGTAATAATAAGTAGTTGAAAGTAGCACAAATGTCAGGGCATGTCAAAACATCTCAGGGGCCCCAAAATCATCTCAGACCCCTGAGGGTTAAACTAACAGGAACAAATAGTCTTGGAGAAAGTTTTTCGTGTTGTCATGAATGCGACACGCAATTTGAATTGTGAATGAATGGAGAATGATTGACAGGCGCAGCGGCGGGAAGCGCTGAAGTGAGCATGAATTTAAGCACTTGAATATTTATCTGTACTTCACATTAAACTATAGAATGGCTTTAAAACATTTAGGATATAGTAGGTCTACATGACAACTTTTTAATGCCTTATAATAGGCTTCCTTCGTGGCTTTTGTTGGCTTATAAATTACACATAGTATAGCGCATGCACAAGATCGGATTTGGTCTGTACCAGCTGGCCGATACCCGATCCAGCAAAAATATGCGATATCGAACCGATATCCGATCCAAGTATCAGGATCGGTGCATCCCTACAGCAAATGTAACTCAAAAGTAACGTAATGCATTATTTATTATAAAAAGTAACCAAGTAATGCAACTAGTTATGTTTAGTGGAGTAACTCAATTTTGTAATGCATTACTTTTAAAAGTAACTTTCCCAAACACTGTATATAACACATACAGACCCTTACAGTCTCCAAAAGGTTACCAATTCTAAAAAGAAAAAAAGCCAACACATGCATTAAGGCCTTGTTTGTATTGAAAAACAATGTTCAAACTTCTCATCAGTATGTTTATTCTTCATCAGCTCTTGTTAACTCTTGATTTAGGCTGCTGAAAAAATTATTTGTTCATTTGTTTTTTCGTGCTTCACTCTCGCGTTTATCTTTTTCTAATCTGATATGAAGCACTTCCACGCGCAAGTTCTGATCATGAACTCAAGTTCAGTATATTATTTAATTTACTGTTATTACTTTATTATTTTAAATATAGACACGCAATAAGCACACAAAAATAGAGAAAGCAAAGCCGCTTGTAGATGCCCTTGTAAACAACAATAGAGGACACACATCAGTTTCTGTTCTAACTTCTTGGCATGTGGCTGTTTGTCACAAGAAGACCACAAGGTTTGTTTAAGTTTGCTCATATGCATGTAGTGTCATGTCCCAGCTGTATATTTTAAAATGGAGCTTCCTGTGTTGTCTTTCTCCTGGCTTGTGGCACACGCTTGTGACTATTCTTGGTAAACCAATATTGTTTAACTGCGAGTCTAGCTCCACCGTTTTGGTACGCTTTCCAAGAAGGGTATGGTATGGTTTGCTTTTTCGGTACCTTTGACGGTGGAAACAGAAAAAAAGCATATTGTACCAAACTGTATTGCTTAATGGAAACAACCAATAAATTAACTCTACTCCAGAGCAGGGTCTAATCCAGCACAACAGGATACACACTGACTTTAGTGACTAACAAAATGCTGGCACGGTATTTTAAAGTGAATAGCAAGAAACACACATTCAAAAAGTGGATGCTATAGTCTTTTATCTGCTTCGAGTATGGAGTTGTGTTCTTTCTCATGTGTAGCACTACAAGTAGACAGGGGTGATTTATCCATCAGTTGCATAACTCTATTTTTCTAAGCTTGTTCTCTATTTTCACAACACAACGAAAAACTCTGATCACGTCTCCATTTGTTGATTTTGTTGAAGGCTGATTGACGTGGCTGTTGGCTGGCTTAAGTCACTTCAGAGTTGCTGCTGACATTTTAATGCAACCAGCTAAATTGGTAAATTTGTTCTTAGGGGACCTTGGCTGGGTTCTAGTTCCTATAACTGTGTTATGGTACCTACCTGGTTTGAAAATGTCAAAAAAATTGGACAAAACTGCACTGTTGCTGTTTGTTAATGTAAACGGTCTGCAAAGTTTTAAAGGTTAAATGAAGTTAGTGCATGCCAAAGTTTAAGTTTAACCACATAATTAATTACACAAGGAAGAATTAAGATAGGGCAGTAGCATCATATGACACACATACAAACAACACAAGAACAATATAATAAGGAACTATTTTGAAATAAAAACACCCAGTATCCTTGATGATAAATTCAAGAGAACTTTTAAAAATTGTAATACATTACAAAATAATTGGTTCAAGGTCAATAAAAACTTGTTAAAACATAATTAAAGGGATAAAACCTAATAGCCTTTGCAACAATAGTTTATTTGTATCTATTTGATGAGTGTTTCTCAACCATTTTCCTGGAGAACCACCAGCTCTGCACAAATTATCCATGTCTCTGTATCCAAACACACCTGATTCAGATCATCAGCTCATTAGCAGAGACTGAAAGACCTGTGATGGGTGTAAAAGACAAAGGAAACATCCAAAACATGCGGTATTGGTGGTCCTCCAGGTACATGGTTGAGAAACAATGCATTAGATGAACATTTTAACTCTTTTAAATCTTCTTACAAATGACAATACTAAAGATTTTACCTTTTTAAAAGATGATTCATCTCCTGTTATACTCTAAATTTTTCTTGGCATTTGCTGCTGGCAGAACTCTGCTAGACTCACAACTCTGCTAGAAGAGGCACACCAATAATTTTGGATTAATTCCTTCAACTAAACTATGTAGATGATTCTTGTTCCTTAGAGAAAAGTGATGAGCACCAGCATATAAAATAAAAATCTGATACTCTTTGTTTTTTTTTAATTTATTTTTTTGTACACAGAGTTTAATTTCCCAAGAATATGGATTCTTTGTAGGGATGCTCCAATCAGCCAGAGATCAGTATCAGCCAATTATCACATTTCATGTCTCGATTGATACCCCAAAAGTTGTAAAAAACAAGTTTATATTTTCATTAAAAAATCTTATTTTATCTATGTATACATTTGTTTGTTGTTTTTAATTGTATATTTAAAGTTGAAATGTTCTTGCCATGAAAATAGCCTTGGTTGCTAACATGGCATTAAATTAAAAATACATTGCATTATTTTTTCATATAGTAATGAAGTAATAGATGCATATACTGTAGATGTGAAGGTAGAAGGTTGCTTTATGCATTGGCACAAGTATATATAGCTTGAAGCATCAGAATCCGTAATTTTGTATCGGCTGATCACTACAAAAAGAAATCAGTTCTCTGCAAAAATCCTGATCGAGCATCCCTATATATTATATTTACACTCTCTTAATGATGGTCTATGTTCTACTGAAACTTTAATGTGGTATCAAAGATCGTAACAAGATACTTGTACTGCTATACCTTTTCAAACTCTTTTTCATAAAATAACATCGGTTTCACCTCTGAGATGTTTTCCTAAAATAATTTGCCGCCTTTTTGGTTTTAGGAAGGAAGCAATTCTGTATTTCAAATTTTACCTTACTTTTAAACTTTTACAAATTTTACCTTACCTCTTTGTTGGTTTGTACCAAATTTGTTTAATGTATGCCTGTGGATTTTTACATTGTCATTGACCTTCAAGAACTGTAGTTGTAGCTGGATTCAAACCCAGAAATGTCAAATCAAACTCTGTTTGCACTCACTTCAAGTTTATGAGAGCTTGGGTTGTAATTTATACTGTAAAACTATCATCACTGCACAATTAACTGTTTTTAATGTTAACTGTATTGAAGAAGCCTCCAGGGAAGAAATCTAGATTTGATAATGGGCGTTTGGATTTCTGACATGTGATTGGTCTTTCAATTAGTGTAACACACTGGGCCATCTGACCAATCAGAGCAGAGTAGGCTCTCAGAAAGAAGTTTAGAAAGACCGGAATTTACTACATAGAGTTTTAGTAAACTGACAAGCTACCAAAATCAAGTTTTATTGATTTAATTGGACATAATGAAACAATGATAATGAAATTGAGATGATGGTTCTGTGATGATGTGCTCTTTGTGTGCCTTTTCAATGAACTCGACTTCAAACTCACTTCATTTCTTAGGTCAAGTGCTTGAAATAAATCCCTCTGTGAGATAGTTTAGTTGTGTGATTTATTAGTCCCGCTGATTCAATGAAAGCAGTTACATCTTCTGTTTATCATTTCAAGAGCCCCTATTATACATTTAAATAGGGTCATATTTTGGTTTTAAGGGTCTCCAACAACAGGCTGATATGCATGCAAGGTATAAAAACAGTTTCACTGTCTTATAATATGCTTTTTTTTTTTTTTTTTTTACCTAATTATCCCAGAGACTCCCATATGATTAGTTCAGCGATTCATTTGTTCCCAAACCCCTTCTTAGCGTGAAGCTAATCTGCGCTGATTGGACCGATGACAGCCTGTTGCGATTGGTCGACAGCATTCAGCGCAAGACAGTGTGAAATGCCCAGCACGGGCATTTTAAAGTAGTCAGAGTGCATAGTGTATGTGTGAGCATACCCCAGCCAACACTCCTGTTTTTCCCGGGAGTCTCCCGTATTTCAGACATTTCAGAGTCTCCAGCCACCAAACTATTTCGTTATTTATCCCGGAAAACTCTCGTAATTTCCTGTCAGTAGTTTTGCCCAGTAACTTATACGATTTAATAAAAAAGATTTAGTAGGAGAACCTCAAAAAAAATCTGGATGTTTCAAAATGGTATAATATGTCCATTGTAAGGTGTGGCGTGGTGGTGCAGTGGGTAGCTATGTAGTCTCACAGCAAGAAACTTGCTGGTTCAAGCCTCGACTGGGTCAGTTGGCATTTCTGTGTGGAGTTTGCATGTTCTCTACGTGTTCGTGTGGGTTTCCTCTGGGTGCTCCGGTTTCCCTCACAAGTCTAAATACGTGCTATAGGTGAAATGGGTCGGCCTAATAGGCTGTAGTGCATGTGTGTGAATGAGTGTATGGGTGTTTCCCAGTGATGGGTTGCAGCCGGAAGGGCATTAGCTGCGTAAAACATGAGCTGGATAAAGTGACAGTTTATCCGGCTGTGGCAACCCCTGAATAATAAAGGGACTAAGCCGAAAGAAAATGAATGTCCATTTTATCTTGTACAACAGAGTTAGTCCGGTTTAATACAGTTCTTTTCACACAGGACTGAACATAGCACATGCTGTGTGATTTGTGATACAGAGTTTCTATGGGTAAGTTACCATTCCTGATGTTTAATTTTAGTCACTGTTGATATGATTCAAGGAGTTACTCACAATGGTTATGACTGTAAAAGAGGCATGACATTGGTTATTTATACAGAATAAATGTTAACAGCTTGAATACTGCACTTGTATACTTGAATTCTGTATGTATCATAGTTTTTCTGTGAACATTTCGAGTCATTCCAGTAATCTCTTTATCATTTTTGTTTGTAAATGTTTCGGAATTCACTCACAGTTCTGGGAATGTGTAGATCTTTGGTTTCTCTAATTGTTTCCTGCCTCTCTTTCCCCTTCACATCTCAACTCCGACTGCAGGTCACTCTGTCTCTGCTGTTGTTTGTGTTTGGGTGAGACTGTACTCTGTGTACTGATAATGTTTGTACCAGGGCTAAATTTGCTTGTGTTCTAATAATGAGCTTGATTCTGATGAATGCTGATAAACCAAATATACAAAAATGCAGATTCTTGGAGGTCTTTGGATTTAGGGTGGAAATATAAATTTAGTATATGTTTAGCTGACTTCAAGTGGGTCATAATGGCATTAGGTGGCTAAAGTGAATGCTTGAGGACTCGAGGTATCATTTATGTCTGTAGATTGGAGAACTAAAGTTATGCACCAAGGTTAATAGGGTCCTATGAAATGTGTGATGTAGAAAACGAAATTGTACAATACAGTCATCAAAGCAGAACTGTTAGCCGTATAATGCTGAATTGCATGAAATTTGGTATGGATGAATTAGTGTTGTATACAGTGACAGTATAGACTTGTGTCTGTGAATGTTAAAGCATAAAAGACCCTTTAAATATGAATTTGTGTGAATTATGTTTGCTATGCATTGCACATACTCAAACACATGTGGCTCACATGGCTGTTTTTAGCAGCTGTCGTTTCACTGTATGAAGACAAGAATACTTGAATTTCTATGGAGCTGCTCTGAGAGTCACTTCACTACTATTTGACTATTTTGTGTGTGAGAGAAAAACATTGTGATTTTTATGTAGATCCAAAATAAGTGTAGAAACTGACAAAAAATACAATGGAGGCTTTTCATATTTCTGGGTTTCTCAGCCGCGGATGTCGTCATAGAGCCATTTTGGATTTTATCTGTTATTATTATTTTAAATAGATTATTATTTCTTATGATTTTACTTGTTTTCTTGTTTATTTAAAGCACTTTTAATTACATTATGTATAAAACCTTTTTATCACCGCGGACCGATCAACGCTTGATAATTTTACCGCAGCTCAGGGGGAGGAGGTTGCTGTGCAACCATCAACGTTTTCTCAGAGGATGAGATGCTAACAAAACATTGCTGCAACTCTGATACAAGTTTTATTGATGGAGAAATTTAAAAAGCACTGTTGTGTTTTTCTGAGATAATTAGTTTACCGAAATGTGTATATTCCATACAAAATATGAAGCTGATCTGTCAGTTCTTGTCACGTGACTTGTAGTGCACTCGCGGCATTCTGAAGATGCCTCCATTTGGAAATAACGAACTTGCGTGCGGGAAAGACGCGATATGTGAATGGCCACCGTCATTTGCGATCTCCAAAAGTTGATCTTCTTGCACAGACATGTTGGATTGTCTGTGGTACACAGCACCTTATAACCAGTATATTTTCAGCATATCTGTACATACAACTCAACATCCAGATCTTTTTGACTGACTGCATCTCTGTTTAATGTTTATTGCCTTTTCTTTCTTGTATTTAATTTTGTGTCGTCACTTGTCACTTTATGAACACTGGAAGCTTCTGTTGCCAAAGCAAATTCCTTGTGTGTGTGAAGCACACTTGGCAATAAAACTGATTCTGATTCACCTGATTTGTTGACAAATAGGTTGTGGATCTGTTCCTTGCCTGTTCGTGAGTCCTTTTCGCAAAGAAACTTTTCAAAGGTGTCTGTTTCTTAGTCATTTTGCTGTTTTGTAGGTTAAAGAGAATACGGTCATTTTTTCAAAATAAAATATTAGATCATTCAGAAATCACATGGATTCCAATTTACTCAAATCAGATTCAGGCCTTCTTCATATGTGGAAATTTATCCGATATGAATCAGATCTTTCTGCAGTGTAAGCAGGTAGATCAGATTTTCACCTGTCAATCCGAGTCGCGCATCTATAAAAACTGTAGCGAATGACGTCAAATCTGATGCTTTCATTTCAGAATAGACTTCAGCACAGTCCCAAACCTTAAATCTCATACACGAGGACTTAAAAAGCTTTTATATTGTCATGTAGCACAAGTATTTAAGCATGTTTAACGAGAGAGAGAGAACAACATCTGCCACCTAACCAATATAAACTTATATAAAACTGTTTGCATACATCACGTGCATAAATCACGCTATGGACATTACGATTAAAAGAAGATGGCCAAATGAAAACTTTTCTGTCATAAACTATAGTAAAACAACTTGTCAAAAAGAAAAAAAAAATAGTTAAACCCTAATTATTAGCTGTTAGTAAGCGCCCGCTCTTTTAAATTTTTTTATTATTATTTTTTTGCCTTTGCCTTTGCCTTTGCCGTGTGCTGTGTAAATGCAGTCAATCGGATACGAGTCCTTTTTAAAAGATACAGTCACAAAATCGGAATTGACCATCAAGATCTGCAGAGTAAATGCAGCCTTAGATAATTAAGAAAACAGGAATAATTAATGATTACTTGTGCGACCCGGTACCAATTGTCTATACTTTTGTACTGTAGAATGTACATGTGAAAAACAAACAAAAAAAAAAAACCTTTGTTATAGTTTAAATTAATTTGAATACGTTTCATTATGGTATAGCAAAGTCCCTTAGAGGCGGCCATCTTTGACACCCCTCAGGCATTATGCTCGGTCATTCTGTTTCAATGGGGAAACATCAAACTCTCCAAAATTGCTTGCCAAGCTTATAATTACATTTCATATTAGGAATCACCAATAAAATTAAACAACAAATGTGTCTTTAGTTTCATTCCTAAACGTTTGAATCACACAAAATCTGCAGAAACTCACGTCTGGTCCAAGCCCCTCCCCCAGAGATTATTCAGCCTATATTGATCAGAGATTGGCTCCTGTACTAGAAGGTGGGGCTTTATTCGCCACATTGACGTTACACTTGTCCCACTTGAGTGACATGTCTTGTGTTTTCTATAGTCTTTGGTTATAGTCGCCATGAAATCAAAATCTACAATTTTTATTTGTATATGAAATATTGTAGTGGTTATTAGAAATGATTCATCTTCATACATCATAATTGTTTTTTGACTAATGTGTCCTTGTAATTGTAGTCAAATACCGCAAACTTCACTCCTCCCTCTAAGACTTCTCTTCAATTCCTGTATGTGAAATGCCATGAGGGCAGGGCTATTGGTGTCGGTCTCATTGACTGTCCCTTTTACGAGAGGCGATGGGTTGAAATTTAATAAACAGACGTTGATACCTCATTCTCATTATCTCAGGCACCTCAATGAAAGATCCTACATGTGATGGTATCACTAGTGGTACGTCCAATGTGATAGTATCGCTAGTGGTACGTCCAGTGTAATCCTACACAACTGGCTCCAAAGCTAATATTCAAATCTACCTCCAACCTCCAGCAACACCCAACGTCAAACTGCTAACAATCGATGCAATCAAGCCCCAACCTACATTTTTCAGAACATTCTGATAAACATCACTAAGAAAAAATGGCCGATATCAACTTCCATTTCATGTCAACTCTATTAATCTATAATAGAATTTACTTGACTATACAGTGTAAAGTCATATTCATGCTACCAATGACACAAATTGAGTGACTATTACAGTATGTTTCCACTACAGCAGGGGTGTCCAAACTCCTTACTGGAGGGCTGGTGTCCTATAGCGTTTAGCTCCAAACCTAAGCAAACACCCCTGAACCAGATAATCAAGCTCTTGCAAGATATACTAGAAACTTGCTGCTAGGTGTGTTTAAGCAAGTTGGAGCTAAACTCAGCAGTACACTGGCCCTCCAGGTCCAAATTTGGACACAAATCTGCACTCAGTGCTGCTGGCAAAGCTTTAACGGCACTGCTCTGGGGCATTTGAAATGTTTTTAAGTCGGCTGCTCTCAACAAATACTCCATGCCATTTTAAATCCCATAATGCACTGCATGACCATTTAAGCTTCCATATAAATGAAATTGTGGCGTTTAAGTGTTGCCTTGACAATGTAGTGGAAATGCCTTCATGCTGTAGAGCTTACACAGACAGATAAATGGGGGCAATGACCGAGCACACTTTTTTTTTTGTTTGTTTGTTTTTGTTCATCTTTGTAATTAAGCCTTTTATTTAGTGATTTCATTTAATTTCAGTGTTTGCCCTCAATGTGTATTTGAATATGAATATATTATATGAATATGAATATATTTGAGTATGAATATAATTCAGAAATAGTGAATTTATTAATGATACATGCACAAATTTTAAAGGGCACCTATTTTATCTCTTTTACAAGACGTAAGATAAGCCTTTGGTGTAGGTGCTTCTCACAGGTTTGAAACCAATCTGGCCACCACCGCAAGTATATTTCAAACCTGTGGGTAAAAGGTGTTTACACCTTTTACCCACAGCACATAAATAGTTAACTGTGCGACAATTTCAATGGCTTAAAGTAAAAAAAAAAAGACTGTTGAAATGAATAAATAAATAAAAAATCCACTATTTCTCTTTTATGCCATTCAGAAGCCATGTGCACCCACTAAAATCAACTTCTCTCTATCTCTCATTCAAGTTCAGGTTGCTTTATTGGTATGACATTTTGTACAGTATTGCCAAAGTATTTTAGATGTATAAAATATTACATATATTGACATCATCAAATTAATAAAATATACAGCAAATGAGAAATAAATGATCGAAAAAGAGGAATAAAAACAGACAATATCTTTAAAAATTATACTAATTACAAGAATAAAATGTGAGGATTATTTAAATAAGGCAAATGAGTTGATTAGCAGTTTCTAATGATGTACAAATATTCTGCAGCCAATTTAGATGTTATTTCGTCCTCTGAGTATTTAGTAAAGTTTTTCTGAGTCGTTTAGATTAAAGAATTAATTATTTAATGTCTCTCTCGCTCTCGTGGCTGTGTGCATAAAATTAACGACAGCTTTAAAAACGAAAGCAAAACCAAATCCTAGGCATTTTAGTAGATTTACAAACCCCGGCCGGACGCAAAAAGGTGCGGGTTTCTGTGTGTCTGCAGAGCATGTGAGTGTTGACCCTTCTCGCACACACTGAACGAGCAGTATGAAACAAGTAAACCAGAGAAGATTTTCCACTATATAACCGATAGCGAATGTTTGCTTATATTGGGCGGATACAAAAAAAAGTGTAAAAGGATGATAATAATAGTGTAAAGAGCCCCTATTATAGGTTTTTGGGAATGACCTTCCATGTAGTGTGTAACACAACTGTAAGTGAAGTGAAATATCCAGCTAAGGCTTAAATCTGAAAGTGGACAGTGTTTAAAACTATTGATTCATCTATAAAAGAGTCGACTCATAGTGGTGCGAATGAATAACGAGTCTTTAGCCGTTTTGGCGTGACATGGATATGAATCATAAGCCCGGCTCATTTGTTGCGCGCGCAAACCAATGTAAATTTAAACCTGTGGTCCCGCCCACTAATACAGTAGCAAAGGAGCAGTAGCAAAGAAGAGGAATATGAACAGATCCCAGTTGAATCAAGTCATAAAGATGCTGTGCTTAGCTAGATATTATTGGAAGTGTGATTGAAAGTTAGTGTTATTTTCTTTACCCAAAGATGAAACTGTGAAGAGTCAGTGGTTGAGGTTTATTTTTACAAAAATACCTCAGCATTATAGCCCAGCCTTGTGCAGTTTAAGTGCTTCTGGAATCTAGATTCTTACAACGGGGCTTTTGTTAGTCGTTTGTTTAAGGAATGATCAGAAAAGACTATTGATGTAAGGGACTTTGTCAGTACATGGATCAGTGGATTAAGGATCAGTTTCTTCCTCCATTTCACAAGTGTAAGTAAGTGCATTACCATGGCTGCCTCCTTATTTTCTCTAGCTTGCAAATTATCTATTTCATTGTGTTTTGTTACTTGTAAACGTGTGTACTGTATCTGGTTAACTCTTTATATTCTCAAATCGCGTCTAATGACACTTTAAAAATGCGACGTGTGCCACTTTGTTTATGGATTTAAATGCATTTCTGAGCTGCCGTTTGTCGTTGCTATGGCCACAATCAGCTGTTCTTACACACATGCAGTGGTCAAGGTTCAAAACGGGGTAAGGTGTCTGAATAACACTAAGGCCGGAGCAAGCTGAACTGGCGCACTAGGCGAACGACGATCACGCCGCCCTCAACCCGAAAGTGAAAAAGTGACCGGTTCGCGGATTAAAGTGAGGACCGGGAGGGAGGGGGTTGGTGTCGCGGATAAAAGTGAGGACCTGGGCGTTTGTGGACACCTCCCTCACTATTCTGCTGCCCAAGGTGGCCACCTAGGTGGCCTCTATGGACGCGCCGACGCTGATAGCACTGTTGAGAACCGGGTACTGTGTACTATGGTGTTAGTAACTATGAAGCTTGTTTTGGACGGTCGCTGCGATTGACATTTCACTCTGTCTCGTGCTTAACACAGTCAACCAATCGCAACAGGCTGTCATCGGTCCAATCAGCGCAGATTAGCTTCACACTAAGGAGGGGTTTGGGAACAAATGAATCACTGAGTAATTGTAAAAAATAAATGCATATTATAAGACAATGAAAGTGTTTTTTGACCTTGCATGCATATTAGACTGTTGTTGGAGACCCATAAAACCAAAATATGGCTCTTTTTAATGTATAATATGGGCTCTTTAAAACAAAATGTGTCACTAAATAAACTTGGGCGGCCGTTAATATACCTGGGTGGCCCATCCAAGTAAAGTCTATGTGTGGGAAGCACTGGGTGTCTCCAGAATGTGTCTGTAAAGTTTCAACTTAAAATACCCATCAAATTATTTATTATCGCATCCAGAATCTGCCCATTTTGGTGTCTGAATACAGAACAGCTGTTTTTGTAGCCTGTGGCTTTAAATAAAAATGAGCTGCTTCTCTCCGCCTACCGTTCCCACATGCATGTCTGCTTCTCCTACCTTACATCAGATAAACAGCAGTCAGTGATAGAGACAGACATGGATAAAGCTGAGATTGTCTCTTTTACAACCATATACTGTTTTAAAAATGTTTTAAACTTATAAAACTTATAAAAAATCACAGAGAGTTTTACAGAGATCACACAAATATTTTAATCCGAGTTTCTTTGCAAAAAAATGTTCTGTGGACATGTGTATACATGTTATTATAGAAACATGGTACACTCCTACATCATTGCAGTGGCCCTCAAAATAACTGAGATTTAGATCCTATTTTAATGTCAGGAAATTAAAAAAGACTTTTTTTTGAGTTTATATCACTCTAGTTGATTTTCATCATAGGTCCCCTTGAAAACTCACTTAAAGGGCCATGAAACCCCCTGTCTCAGCAGGCTGTTTTCACACCTCTAGTTTGGAAAAAGTCAGAAAATGGGTGTGTCCAGCTCCATTTAGGTGAGAATGTCAGAGGAGGGAAAGAGGGAAGGATTTGCAAATATGGGAGTTTCCGTTTGGGCACGCGCAAGGCAAAACAAACACAGACGCAGGGGAGAAAGACAGTGACTGTGTTTACATGGACATCAGTAAACAAATTACTTGCCAAATTATTAATTTGTCGACTTTAACTGCAGTTTGGCACTTTCACTTTTTATTCAGGAACATTACCTGCATGCTGCCTGTGACAAACGACATATTGTATGCGAGGAACTGCTAATCCAACGATTGTTACCGCACGGCGAATGGGAGAAAACAAATCCTCCTCATCTCTCTGTAACTTAGATGACTCTGTAGGTAGGGTCAGAAAGCCGTGTGTGTATAGACTATCCTGTCACAAAATGCGGCGAAAATCCTGCACGGCGGGAATAGTTTGATCATGTTTACATTCGGAGGGCAGCATTTGCAGCGGATCTTTCAGTCTAAAATATTGTACTATAATATTGCAGTGATATTAATACTGTAAACTTAGTAACTAAATCGTTTTGACTATAGTATGTCTTTAAAAACTGAAAGAGCACTGCTAACAATACAAACTAACTTTGCCATCTGAATGAACAAAGAACTGATCGCACACTTACCAAATCTGTAGAGACAGGACAGTCACTCTGAAACTGTGTCTTTTTTTAAAAGGATACGAGTGGCAAATCCGGATTTCACCATTTCCAGATGCGAAAAGCTCTCGGGTAAAAATGTTCCTTGCAAACGCATTTCTGTCGAGTGTCGCGTGCACTGTAATCCACATGAGTCCAGCAACGCTCTTACAGTGGGAAAATGAAAACAAAACCTTCGTTGCAGCACATTAATAAACACAGCGCACGGATAAATGCAACACTGGCTACCGGTGTCTCCAAATTCTCGTTCTTTCACTTGTTTTGGCAACACAGCGTGGCATCTTTCTGTTGTCTGAACACTGTAACAGGTCAAACAGTCTCCGAAGCTATCGTGCATATTATTGAAGTTGCACGTCATACACAATAGAGCGCGCTGATTGGTTTGAACAAAGTCTTTCTCATTAATTAATGCCGACCCTCAGAGACGTCATGATGTACTGCCAGGTACAGACACCCAATCGCCACGCTGGATTTACACGCAAGTATCTTATGGCCGTGACGCAGCTTCAAAAATTTGTTTCAAACCGGAAGAGCGAATTTGCTCAAAATAACGCAAAAACAACCAATTTTCACTTTTTAGTGCAATATATGTGTCCTAATAGTGTTTATAGCAGCGTGAGACACATATATGACTGTCAACAGCTCAAAAAATGTGTTTTGGTGTTTCGTGACCCTTTAAAATGTGTGTCAAGCATCAAAATGCTTTTAGTTTTTGCAAAAGTATAAATAAATCATTTTTTGTCATGTAAACCCTCTCTTAGTGTTATTTAATATGGAAAGATTATCTAAATATGTGATTGCTAAATTAGCTCATCTCCGCTGTCTTTGCCAAAATAAAAACGAAAAGTTCAATAGGAAGTTTTAGCTATTATAAAATAGCATATGAAAAAAAAAGTGTTTTTCCCAGTTTAAGTGTTGAGGCTGCTGCCGTTCTGACTCTCATTGCATTACATCACTTGTCTGGGGTTTCATAATTGTGAGTTTCCAGCTTGCAATTACAAGGTTGATGAAGGCCTGAACTGTTTTAATTGTAATTACAGTAATTATGACAAGCAGCTACTAAAGCCGGGTTTTAGGAATAGCAGTGCAGCCCATGGAGCTGTGGGGTCTCTTATCTCTGTCTAGTCTTTTCTCTTCCTCTACTCGCCATCAGAAGCTGAAAACTGTGGAAGTGTTTAATTGCCCATCTGTGAACAACAGGTTGAGTCGCACTCAGAGCTGACTCATATTTCAAGTTCCTCCTTGGTTTCCTGTTATTTTATAAGTTGTCAAGCAGCAGTCTTGTCTATCTTTTTTTTGTTTATTGTTTTATATTTCTGCAGGGTTTGTTTTTTTCCACTGAAGAATTCAAAGTTAAAAACTGTTTAATAAGAGTAAATGAGTTTTTTTGTGTGAATATATATCTGACTGTGGTGTAACGGATAACAAATCTTATGGTTTGAATCACATTATGTTTTAGTTTTTTTGTCATCGATCAGACCATTTTTCGGATCAGCCAAAAAGGGCAGGAGACATTTGCTTTCCATTTATTACAAGAACAATACAGCAAGACATTTTTGGTTTTAACTGACAGAAATTAGAATCTGTCATTTTTTATAAAAAATAAAATGAAGAATTAATCAGCTGAATAAAAATAAATAGTAAAAAAATTCAGTATTGTGAATAATTCACTGTTACTACTGTTGCTGATAACACTAAATGTATAAATCTAACATTATAATTGTACAACCCATATTTATTTTTAGGCTCATTTTCAATAAATGATTCAGTTATTCACTCATAAAAACTTTATGCTTCATTGTTAGATGTATTGTTTTTGAAGAATTATTCAGTGGCATATTTTTGATGGCTGATTCTCAACACCTATTGGTAAAAATAATGTTAAATGCATATGATGGTTTATTTACCATAAACATTAGAGATTGTATCTAACCTATAAGCGATTATCCCAGTATTATTGTGCTATTTGACTGTTTTGTAATTTCATAACTTACTCAAATGACCAAAGACTTAATCTTATTGTATTTTCAGATTTGAATGCAGCGATTCAAAGGATTAATAAATATATGCAAATCTATGTTGTATATGCAAATTTGTTGCATAGGTGTTCCCGATGGATCCCGATCTTTTAATGATTAATTGTGCAGTTTACACTGAACACAATAATGCCTTTAATAACCTAAGAAACTCACCACTACATCCCGAATAATCTACCACAACTTTTTCCGTCTGGTGATGCGGTGGCACCGTAGGTAGTGCTGTCACCTCACAGCAAGAAGGTCGCTGGTTCGAGCCTCGGCTGGGTCAGTTGGCATTTCTGTGTGGAGTTTGCATATTTTCCCCACGTTCACATGGGTTTCCTCCAGGTGCTCCACTTTACCCCACAAGTCCAAAGACATGCGGGACAGGTGAATTGGGTAAGCTAAAATTGTCCGTAGTGTGTGTGTGTGTGTGTGTGAATGAGAGTGTATGAGTGTTTTTCAGTTATGGGTTGCAGCTGGAAGGGCATCCACTGCGTAAAACATGTGCTGGATAAGTTGGCAGTTCATTCCGCTGTGGTGACCCCAGATAAATAAAGGGACTAAGCTGAAAAGAAAATGAATAAAAGAATTAACTTCTTCTGTCATCATTATATTTTACAGGAAATCCTAAATGCTTTCATGCATAAGAATTGAATGAAGTGAGATGTGATTTCTTTGCGATTGTTACAAATTTAGGATTAATCTACAAGTAAATAAAAATGTATTAATCCGTGGGTCACGTGTGTTGCGATCCGTGATCTGTTACACCTTTAATATCTGATTGGACTGAGAAAAAAAGTGGTATATTCACTATACTGACTTTTTAAAATTTTAATTACTGTAAAAATGTTAAATATTATGATGTATTTTGAACTATGTGCATGTAAATGACTAATGCATTATTAATATTATAAAATTGTTTAATATAATAAATATACACTTCATAATACTAATCAATTTGATCTAATGTTTTTTTTTTTTTTCGTCAAGGTCAACTTTATTTATAAAGCACCTTAAAACAACATGAATATTGACCAAAGGGCTTCACGAACATGGCAAAATAATAAACAATTAGAGAGACAGGACAATATGCTACAATATATGCTACAATACATTTTAAAAGTAAAAGAAAATCTGTACAGTCATGAGTCCTAAAAAAAACTAGTATCACTTTATTTTAATAGTCCCTTTAATGCATTTTGTTGAATTTAAGTTACACTGCATCTTCATGCCAACTAATTCTCATTAGATTATAAGTAGACTGTAATGGTTGGGGTTAGGGTTAGTGTAAGCTAACATGTACTTGCTAAGTTTCTTACAGTCAGTTTAATGTCTGTTGAAGGAGCAATATCAGCAGATATTAAGCAGACAGTCTACTAATACTCTGTAGTAATTGGCATGTAGTTGCAATGTTTAGTCAACAAAATGTGCAATAGGGACCATCAAAATAAAGTGTAACAAAAAAAACTTGTATATCAGTAGGCCAAAGAGAGAAGGTAGGTTTTGACAGCTTTTTTTTTTTTTTTTTTTGTAGATGAAACTAATTGCTAAAGGTTATGTGTTCCAAAGTTTTGAAAAAGGGAAGCTCTGTCTTTAGTTTTCAAGCGGGATTTAGGAACCATTAGCAGGAGCTGGGCTAAGGACATACTGTAAGGCATCTTTGGAGAGAATACAAACTTAAAAGTTCAGATATATAGGCCAGGGCAAGTCCATGTAGAGCTTTGAATACAGAAGTTACAACATTAAAATCAATATTCTGTTTCACAGGGAGCCAGTGAGGAGAGGTCTGGATGGAAGAAATATGTTCTCTCTCTTTTGTTTCAGTCAAAAAATGGGCTGCTGCATTTTGGATCTATTATTAACTAATCTGTTATTATTGTTATTAATGTTATAAATCATTGTGCTGCTTAATTAAAAAGAAAGTTTTAATATTTTATAATAGTGTTAATTGTCCAAATTAATGCACTTTTTATATCTTTCAAAAACCAAAAAACACATTACTTTAGATTTTGAGCATTACAATCTGAACAACAAATACAGTGTATTTGATTGTCAAAAGACATAAATTCTATATATGCTAATGACATCATGTGTGTTTGTGTGTTTTAGGCCTGGACTGTTCAATAACTGTACCAGCGAGTGTCTCTTTCTGGACTCGTGAGGAATATGGTGGATATGGTTTAGTGCGGGCATCCCATAAGGCTGTGGTTCATGAAGACTTGATGTGGGTAATAGGAGGACATGTGTTCAACTACACACACTACCAGATGGTGACTGCGTAAGTACACACACACACACACACACACACACACACACACACACACACACAC
>CAIGQZ010032400.1:4005795-4022878 GCA_903798205.1 Danio tinwini
ATTATTATTATTATTATTATTATTATTATTATTATTATTATTATTATATAATGCCAGTATAATATCTCAATGCAAGTACAGGTCAGACTTTATTGTGATGGTCTGTTTGTTGAATTTAATTAACACTGCATCTACATGCCAACTAATTCTCATTAGATTATAAGTAGACTGTTAGGTTGGGGTTAGGGTTAATGTAAGCTAACATGTACTTGCAAAGTTTCTTACAGTCAGTTAAATGTCTGTTGAAGGAGCAGTATCAACAGATATTAAGCAGACAGTCTACTAATACTCAAATGGACCATCAAAATAAAGTGTTTCCCAACTACACTCTTCCAAAGAACACGTAATATTTTATTCTTAATATTTAATTTAATTGGTAATTTTAACAACTTAATAATTAGGCATTAGAATCAAAATGTGAAAAATGCATACCCTAAATAAATAAATAATAAATGTTAATAAAACAGTAAAAGGTAAAAAAGTAACAGAGGCTGTGATATCTGCTACCAGATCTATTTTCAGTTGTCAGACACGCACATAAAAATATACTATAGTAATTTATGGTAAATACTATAGTGTTTTTTAACTATACTGACACTGACACCTCCAGAGATGTTGCACAATCAGCTAAAATGTTGCTAGAGTTGTTTTTTATGTATAGGCGTATACATAACAGTATATTGCATAACCAAAAATGATTGAGGTCATGTCCATATGTTGTGCAGTAAGTTATTATATTGATTATTGTGACAGGCCTAATTGTCGTTTATCAGAGTGAATGGTACAGATCCAGTGTCTAAACATGCTCAGGGTTTCCGCGGGGTCTTAAAAACTCTTAAAAAGTCTAAAATAAAAAAAAAAATTGAAATTTAAGGCCTTAAAAAGTCTTAAATTCGCTGTTCTAGGTCTTAAATATTTTTGCACAGGTCTTAATTTTCCGATGGCCGTTTAACGCTATGTCTAATGCTCATTTAAATTCTGTTTTGTTGCTGTTGCTTGTTTTTTGTGGTGTTGTAGTTCTTTATTTCACTAGTCCAATTGTAATTTGCGGTATTACAATTACAAATGAGGCTGACATGCAGTGTGCTCGGCGAATGTGATGTCATCGATGTGTTTGCGCGACATGATTTCGGCTGGCGGGGCTCACGTAATGTTTTGAGACTCGAGTGAACACTGAACAGTTCGTGCGGCGCCGCATTTGATTTGAGTTGAATATGAAACACTTTGAAGAGATTTTATATGAAACAGGTATGACTGTACACATCTTCTACAATTTGTCCATGCACAATCATAGAGATAACCAGATGACCAATAATTCTTGGCTAGAAATTGCAAAAGCAGTGGGAAAGGAGGGAGGTTTTTGTAAAAGTTTGGAAAAACCTGATCGATCAGTTTGTTAAAACAAAAAAAGGCCATAGCAAAAGTGGAGATCCAGGTGGTTTTATTATTACAGAATATGTTATTCCATCAGTTGTAGGTTTTACACGGATGTATAGGTTACAATTTTGAATTTAAAACAATTTACAAACAAGTTACAAACTAAAATTAAGTAACAAATTATGTTTTTGATACAGTTGAAGTCATAATTATTAGCCCCCCTTTGAAATTTTCTTTCTATTTTAAATATTTCCCAAATGATGTTTAACAGAGCAAGGACATTTTCACAGTATGTCTGATAATATTTTTTCTTCTGGAGAAAGTCTTATTTGTTTTATTTCGGCTAGAATAAAAGCAGTTTTTAATTTTTTAAAAACTATTTTAAGGTCAATATTATTAGCCCCCTTAAGCAATATATTTTTTTTCGATAATCTACAGAACAAACCATCGTTATACAATAAATTGCCTAATTACCCTATCCTGCCTAGTTAACCTAGTTAAGCTTCTTAATGTCACTTTAAGCTGTATAGAAGTGTCCTGAAAAATATTTAGTAACATATTATTTACTGTCATCATGGCAAAGGTAAAATAAATCAGTTATTAGAAATGAGTTATTAAAACTATTATGTTTAGTAATGTGTTGAAAAAAAATCTTCTCTCCGTTAAGCAGACATTGGGAAAAAAGGGGGGCTAATAAATCTGACTGTAACTGGAAAGGAATATATGAACCTATCAGTTTACAATATATTGATGCCCAATTTCTAGGCTTTATTGGTGATAATGGTAACAAATGTTGGACTATTATTGCCTTTTTAGCTTATAAGTAGAAAACAGAAACTAGCCAGACAATAATGTGTGAATTGTTAAGTGGGCAAAAAAAAAAAAAAAAGTCAGTATTTTTAGTAAGTGTACTTCTTTTTTTTTTTTTTTTATTCTTGCCATAATAAAAAAATATAATTGTAGAGCAAGCCAAGTTATGTTGCCATTTAATATTTAACTTTAATAGGTAGAACTGTCTGACATATGAACAAAAGCAAGTGATGCATCATTTAGATTTGAAAAATTTTAGATATAAAAAAATCTTGAATGGTTATAAAAATCTTTATAATAAATTATAAAAATAATAAAAAAAACAATTATCTTGAATTATATTAATGATATGACCTAGTTCCAGAAACATTCTACTTTAGTAGTCTACTTTCTACTTTATCCATCTAATTTTACTGTCTATTTCTTTTGACTGCCTCCTGTCATTTAAAAGAATATCTTAATGGCGAACGCGTCAAGTATAAAAGCCTCGTCCATTTCTTGAGGTGTGCGATGTGGCACCAGGCGAAAATATAAATCAGGCTTAAGATTGTTGTTTGTTTGTTTTTTTCTGTAGTTCAATTGTGCATCTAACCTGTCTTTAGTACTGTTCAATTTAAATACATTTATTTTACCACTAATTTTGTGATTTTGTATTTTCTCTTTATGTGTATGCGTGTTTTTGATATTGTGATATAGGTCTTAAATTTAATACTTAATGCTCTTAAAAAGGTCTTAAAAGTCTTAAATTTGACATGATATCTGCAGAAACACTGATGCTGAGTTGACATTTTTTGGCCAAAGCACAACAGTTAGAACGGTTTGTTTATATAAAATGCTTTTTGTTTTTTTTATATAATTAACTTGACCAGAGATGCCCAAACTAGGCCCATGATAACCTTTAATGTAACCTTTTTTTTGTTTGTTTTATTGTTAAGCTACAAAAAAAGATAACTGAAAGTAAATGTTTTATTATAAATTTAAATGCTGTTATTAAGTTTACAATATACATACTGTCACGCGAGGGACAGAGGACAATGCAGAGACTTGCAGGTGAGCAAATCAAGGCAAAATTGACTAGTGTATTCAGCATTGAACTCTACTGTGTTATAATTGTGATTGTTTATGTTTTTATTACGTTAAGTTTGTTTTTTGGCCCTTCATACAAAAAAGTTTTTGCACCTTTGCTCTTGACTGATATGTTTGACTGTAAAAACGCATCTAAGTGTTTCTCTAAACAGCCACAGGTCATATTTTCAACCTTATTAATTCAGAAAATTATTATTATTTTGATTTATTATTATTAATATATATATATATATATATTTTTTTTTTTAGTTTTTCAGGGGCTTTTTAAATTTCGTTTAGTTTTAGTTTTTCATTTATTGTGATTTTTTTTCTTTTTTTTTTCTTTTTTTTTTACATTTTTATTTCAGTTAACGCCTTTTTTTTTTGACCAATAGCTTTAGTCTTAGTGTTGGTTTTCGTTTACTAAAATAACATTGTCGCCAAATACACAAAACTGTTTATTTGAAATATATTTTCTGTTTAGGTGCATGAAGTGTTTTGTTTCTTCGTTCACTAACTCTCATGCTGTCTTTTTTCCTCTTCTTTTTGCAGTGAAGAACACATGGAGTGTTTTGGAGACTCGTGGGGCGCTGGTTCAGGGTGGTTATGGGCACAGCAGTGTTTACGACCCTCAGACCCGCTCCATCTACGTCCATGGAGGCTACAAAGCTTTCACTGCCAATAAATATGGCCTGGCTGGCGACCTGTACCGCTATGATGTGGACGAGAGAAAGTGGTGCGTTGAGCTGCTTTACATGATTGAGCTAAACTTGTAAAATGCATATTTTTGCTTGATATGTTTCAGAAGAATCTATTATGTAGTTTTGATTCTTATGTAAGCCCATTCTTGCCATGGATTAATAAAAAAAATATCTCAGAATAAGTTACAAACTTGGAATTTTGACTTTTTTTGTTTCTCAGAATTGGGAAATGTAAACTCAAAATAGCGAGTTAAGTCAGAATTGCAATATATGAATTCTGACTTTATTTCACGCAATTGTGACTTTATTTCTCAGAATTGCGAGGTATAAAGTCAGAATTGTTTTTATCTCAGAATTCTGACTATATCACGCCACTGCAACTTTTTTTTCTCTCTGAACTTTATATTACACAATTACAACTTTAGTTCTCAGCATTCTGAATATTTAATAAATCTTGCAACTTTGACTTAATAACTTACAATTTGAGTTAACATTACAATTCTGAGAAAAAAAAGTCAGAACTGTGAGTTTGCATCATGCAAATCTTAGATAAAAAGTCGCAATAACCTTTTTTTATTCAGTGGTGGGAATAGGCTTCTATAGATTCTTAAGTAATATAAATTCTTATGTAAAAACTGCACAAATGTCAATATTAATCTAAAATCATATTACTTTTTGTTGATATTTCATTTGATTTAGCACAGTAGAACCTGAAGGTCAAGTTTACAATTGGATTATGTGATGCATTATTTCATGAATTATTTCAAATTTTGGCAGGCCTAGCAAGTCATCAAATCTGCTTTATTAGAAGACCCCAATATATTTCTATATTTTTTTACTAAAATGAGTCGCTGTGCATTTAAATAATCTTAAATGGCAAAACCAATATTTTATTTAGTGATAAATGAAAAAAAAAGCTTTGGCTAATTTATAAGTGCAGACCAGTGAAATACATTTTTCTACACACTGATGTATTCCTATTGGCCTGACCTAGCCATTGTGACCTTAAACTTTCGTTCTCATTCACCTACATTAATTCTCAGCCATTAAAATTAGCTGCTATAATATTATTTTTTTATACAAAAAATATACAAAAATAAAATAAATAATGCCCTTTATTTTTCTTCCAGGCCAGTTTCATTATTTTGCATTTGTTATTTCTTCTGTTGAGCCACAATTTGAAAGCAATATCTTACTTTTTTTCTTACTATTTTTGATTATTCATTACTTTCAGTTTCAAGTTATTTCAATGACCAATCCAGTTTTTTTTTGTACAATGGAAGGGTACCATCAATTTTGTCCACATCCATATAGCCATAAACATGCTCATTTGTAGAGCTAGCAGTTTGACTATTGTATTTATTGCCATTTGCTATTCCTGGTCATTCTCCTCATAGGCAAATTGATTTGAAATCTTAAAATGACTGCAGAAAAAAATGCAGAAAACTAACAAATTTACTTCCGCATTACAGAATTAATTCAATACTCCCTGGTAAAGTTGTAATTTTGTGAATTTAAAGTTTTGTGTCTGCACATCCCCATCTACTGAATAGTCTCTATCACTGTCTCTCCACTCCACCAATAGCTGGTGTGTGGTGAGCACACTGTCGTTGTCCTGTGGCTGATGTCGCATCATACAAGTGGATGCTGCACACTGGTGGTGGTGTGGAGAGCCCCCCCCCCCCCCCCCACCCATGATCATGAAGTGCTTTGGGTTTACATGTATGGCCATACATGATAAATGTGCTATATAAATAGACATTGTATTACATTTTTACATTACATTACATTTGTTTTTGGGGAATTATTAAGGCAGTTTTTTTATCATAATTCAAAGTATTGTGAATTGATTAGTGGTTTGTAACAGACATGTATGTGTTGAATGGATTGATGTCACAGTATTTAGACATGCTCTAGGCTTGCACTGTGTAATCCATTGGGTTATGCTGATAATCAGTCTGCACTGTGTGAATCAAAGTAGTAGCAGCTTCATGTTTCTTCTCTATTTGACTTTTCCGATACACAAGAGAAGCAGCTGCTCACAATCATTTTCATATTCAAAACATTATTGTTCCTTCATTTTGAAAATCTTTAATAAAAGTAGTCATAGAAAAGGCTTTCATGCTGGATGATGATGATGATTGGTGAGCTGAATTTGACTCGATGCTATAAAAAAAGCTATGTAGTACAGTAGTGTGCTTTTCTGAATAGAGCCTGACTTTGGTTCTTCTTGATTTGTCTTCGGTTGACCTGTAGGTTGATTCTGAGGGACAGTGGGTTTTTCCGGTACCTCCACACGGCAGTGATTGCTGGCGGGAACATACTACTGTTTGGAGGGAACACGCACAACGACACCTCAATGAGCCACGGGGCAAAGTGCTTCTCCTCAGACTTCATAGCCTACAACTTGGGTGAGTATCAAAACACCTGTGCCATCATAATACTCAAAATGAAGATTATCCATGTTAGTCTGGGCAACATGATAGTATGTTAGTAAAAATGTGAAATTTGTTTTAAAAAGGATGTCACTAATATGTGACCTTAAAAATGGTGCATGGTCACATGAAAATTCAGATGCATTCAGAATACAGAGTTTTATCGAGAGCCAGTTCTAAATTCTCCCTCTGCTATACAGGGTTGCTTATCATTATAGATTGTTCATGAGAGTGCGCAATTTTATTTACCACCAGCCGATCTAGGTAAAACACAAACAAATTCTTGAATAGTATGCCTTTCTCTCTATTATTAGCAGCACAATGACAGAAAGATTAGAATTTTTGAAGTAAAAACCTATTATATTTATAACATGCACATACCTATATGTGTCAATTTAAACAGACTTCCTTTTAAAATCATGTGTTCATACTTTATATGTGTTCATTTTTATATCCTAAGATTAGTTTTTTAACAGGCATTCAAGCTGTTTATTATCAAGTCCACCCCTTTAATCTTATTTTTTTGTATATTGTATATTGCATCCATCAATGTGATGAAATATCTGTGCTGCATTTTGCAGGACAGTCCCGAAATTGGAAGCTTTGTCCTGCATGAAAAATACAATGAAAAAAATGTTTGCTCAGCCATCCTCTTCTAGCAAGTGTGATAAAAACCTGTGTGTTCAGAAACCAATGAATTAAAGAAAATAATAATAACAAAAATATGCGTTAAACAGACATACTGCATAAGAACTTCCATTGCAAAGTTGCTTGTTCAACAACAACAAAATAAATACATACAATAACTGGTTTAAATGGGGAAACAAAGTTTCTTAGTATATATCTTATTCAGGCCAAGCTAATTGGAAATATGGTGTTATACTGATCTATAGCTTTTATTTTACCTCAAAACCGCAGTCAAACATACACTTATCGGCCACTTTATTAGGTACACATTACTAGTATTGGGTTGGACCCCCTTTTGCCTTCAGAACTGCCTTAATCCTTCATGCTATAGATTCAACAAGGTACTGGAAATATTCCTCAGAGATTTTGGTTCTTATTGAAGTGATAGCATCATGCAGTTGCTGCAGATTTGTTGGCTGCACATCCATGATGCGAATCTCTTGTTCCACCACATCTCAAAGGTGCTCTATTGGATTAAGATCTGGTGATGCGGAGGCCATTTGAGTACAGAATTTATTGTCATGTTCAAAAAACCAGTCTGAGATGATTTGCGGTTTATGTGACATGGTGCGTTATCCTGCTTGAAGTAGCCATTAGAAGATGGGTACACTGTGGTCATAAAGGGATGGACATAGTCAGCAACAGTACTCAGGTAGGCTGAGGCATTGACACAATGCTTAATTGGTACTGATGGGCCCAAAGTGTACCAAGAAATATTCCCCACACCATTACACCACCACCACCAGCCTGAACTGGTAATACAAGGCAGGATGGATCCAAGCTTTCATGTTGTTGACGGCAAATTCCGACCCTACTATCCGAATGTAGCAGAAATGGAGACTCATCAGACAAGGCAAAGTTTTTCAAATCTTTTATAATGTCCAATTTTGGTGAGCCTGTCCTGTTCTTAGCTGACAGGAGTGGCACCCGGTGTGGTCTTCTGCTGCTGTAGCCCATCCGCCTGAAAGTTGGACGTGTTGTGCGTTCAGAGATGCTCTTCTGCATACCTCGGTTGTAACAAGTGGTTATTTGAGTTACTGTTGCCTTTCTATTAGCTCAAACCAGTCTGGCCATTCTCCTCTGACCTCTAGCATGAACAAGGCATTTGCCACAGAACTGCCACTCACTGGATTTTTTCTCTCTTTCTGACCATTCTCTGTAAACCTTAGAGATGGTTGTGGGTGAAAATCCCAGTAGATCAGCTGTTTCCAAAATACTCAGACCAGCCTGTCTGACCAACAATAATGCCACGTTCAAAGTCACTTAAATTACCTTTCTTCCCTATTCTGATGCCCAATTTGAACTGCAGCAGATCGTCTTGACCATGTCTACATGCCTAAATGCATTTAGTTGCTGCCATGTGATTGGCTGATTAAACATTTGCGTTGAGCAGTTGGTCGGGTGTACCTAATAAAGTGGCCGGCGAGTGTAGGTTTAAGTACATTTTTGAGATTTCACAAAGATGTTGACTGAAGCACATATTTCCAGTGAGCCTGCATTGATTTTAATACATCTACTTTTTTATCTGCATATTTGTTATATTATAATTTCATTGTATTATGTAGATATCGTCTACAGCCAGGGTGTCAAACTCAATTCCTGGAGGGCAGCAGGTCTGCAGAGTTTAGTTCCAGCTCTGCTTCAACACACCTATCTGTAGGTATCAAACAAACATAAAACACTGATTAGTTTGATCAGGTGTGTTTAATTAGGGTTGAAACTAAACTGTGCAGAGCTGCGACCCTCCAGTTGACAGTTGACCGGTCCACTTGTAGTCCGCAGTGTCACTCAAACATGAGTTTAGGGCATCACAAATAACAAGCAATCTAATGCTTTCTATGGAGAGTTCACCCAAAAAATGCAAAAGAAGCTGTGTATAATGTAAAGATGTAGTCATTTTTCAGTAAAACATTACACAAACCGTTCACCCAAAGTGAAAATGATTCTGTAATTTACTCAACTTCAAACCATCCTATAGTAGGTGTATGTCCTTTGTTCAGATGAGCACAACTAAAGTAAATAAAACATAATAGTATATACTAAGTGTGTAACAAGATCTCCTTGGACGAGATCTAGCGAGATTAAATCACGACAAGATTTCTTGTCGAGGTGAAAAGTTGTCTTGTGTCGTGAGTAGATGTTACCATGATGGAGCGTGAGGGTAAAATTAGCATTGAAGATTGGAAGAAGGATTGAATTTAAACCGCAAATCAAGTGCTTTGCACAAACCTTTTAAGGCTGGCCTTTGTGTTGCACATGCCACTCGGTTGGCCGCTTTTTTTCCTCACTGGCCAAATGGCTGCTATTATTGCGTTATTCATGTCCAAGCAGAGGCTGCAACTATAGCCACTCAAATTAACCATGGACATTACCACGCTATGGAATGTCACTTTAGATGTGCTAAAAGTCATTACTGAAGTAGAGTACATATATGTAAACACCGAAATGAAACTATTTGGCTACCATTGTGTAGGACTTTTAGGCGTCTTTTGCGATAGGACTGTCCACACAGCTGTTTTACACAATATTCTCTGCACCTACACACATCTCTAAGCGCGCACACACACATAGTGAACTGCTAAAGACTCAACACACTCGTTTTCATCATCATCCAAACACATTTATGCTGTACGTGAAAAGCGGACGTTTCTTTTCCTGGTTCAAGTGACCAAATTCCACCCAGGGACTAAAAAAGCTTTTATATGTGTGATGTAGCTCAAGTATTTAAGCATGTTCATGAGAGAGAAAGAGAGCGCACCATCCGCCACGTAACCAACATATACTGTTACATACGTGCAGAAATCACGCCATGGACATTACATCAAGATGCCTACTGGTTTAAAAAGGCCTATATTAAAATAAAACAGCCAAATGAGAATGTTTTTGTCATAAACTACAGCAAAACAACTTGTCAAGAAGAAAATAAAAATTGAAACCATGCGAACTGAATAAAATACAGGAATGGAGAAAAAGAGCGCTTTATTATTAGCTGTTAGTCGTTTTTTTTCTGGTCATTGGGCCTTTTGCCATGTGCTGTGTAATTGCAGTCAATCATGTATGAGTCACATTTAAAAGATGATAAATGTAAGCAGGTCATCAAAAAAAAATCGGACACTGTCAGAAAATCCGAATTGACCATCAAGGTCTGCAATGTAAATACTCTGAAATGCTATAGGAGAAAAGCCTGTCAGTAGAGTTTGCCATTTTCCATTTAAATATTGACAAATATTTTGCAGTGTTTGCATGTTCATTGCATAGAGTTCAATTTAAACTAATATAAAACTATTGCATACATAAAATTATGGGAAAAATTCTGGAAATTGTATACATAAAAATGGAAGTAAATTCATTAATTAAAAAACACCTAAATTGTTTAGCATTTTGTGATTTAGAAAAATAAAAATCTATTTTCCATTCCTATATTAGCAAAATATTTGAATTCTAAGATTATTCCATTGATATTCATCATTAAGGATTTCTTTAAAATAGTGTAAAAATCTCGTCTCGTTCTCGTGAACCCAATCTCGTGTCTCGTCTCATCTCGTGGAGTAGGCATCTCGTCACACCCCTAGTATATACTAGGGTTCACCAATCTCGTTCCTGTGCCCTGCAGGGTTTAGCTCAGGGATGGGCAAACTTGGTCCTGGAGGGCCGTTGTCCTGGACAGTTTTGCTCCAACACTAATCAAACACACCTGAACATGCTAATCAGTGTCTTCAAGATCACTAGAAATCTATAAGCATCTGTGTTTGATTAGTGTTGGAGCTAAATTGTCCAGGACATCGGCCCTCCAGGACCGAGTTTGCCCACCCCTGGTTTAGCTCCAACTTGCCTCAACACGCCTGGGGTGCGTTTCCCAAAACCATTGTTAGCCAACTAAGGTTGCAAGTTCCGTCGTTACAAAGATAGTTTGTTGATTTGCTTTTTCCCAAATCCATCGCTCCAACGAACATTCGCAAACTGCGTCGCAAACTTGAGCACATGAAACGACACCTCTGGAGCTGTAGTTAGAAACATAGTTCCTGGCTGTGTTCTATTCCCACTTACCCCCCACTATGCCCTATTCATTTAGAACATTCAAAGTTGGAATTATTAAAAATAAAAAAGCATTAAGGTAATCTCTCTTAGGTGTAATTTGCTTTCAAAGTATTTTTACAGTTCAGTTTTAGCAATCTTCATGTTTACAATTGCGCTCCCTTTGCAGTGCACTTTGAAAACTTTGTCATTTTGAACACTGCCTCATGACAAAAGCTATAGGTTGACTATTTTTTAAAATCGGAATTTGTTACGTCTCCAAAGCTTGTGAAAATAAAAAACATAGCACACGTTAATGCTTTTTTTTTATTGTGGGTTATTTATTAAAGAGCCCCTATTACACATAGAAATGGGTCATATTTCGGTTTTATGGGTCTTTAACAAAACAAAAAGGTCAAAAAACACTTTTATGGTCTTATAATATGCATTTATTTTTACCTAATTATCCCAGCGACTCCCATATGATTCGTTCAGCGATTCATTTGTTCCCAAACCCTTGCTTAGCGCGAAGATAATCTGCGCTGATTGGACCGATGACAGCCTGTTGCGATTGGTCGACAGCGTTCAGCGCGAGACAGTAAAATGCCCAGTGTGGTTTATCAAGCCCCCAGGTCGCAAACATTGGTATAGGATCCGATCACAGCAAACGCCCGAAAATCGCTTCAAAGTAAACTTACTAACACCACAGTAAACAGTACCCAGTTCTCAACAGTGTTGTTCAGACACCTCAGCACCAAAAGCAGTGCAGTTAAACACTAGAATATTGCTCTTGCACAGCAGCAAAAGCTGAACTATTATGAACCTTGACCGCTGCACGTGTGCAGGATCAGCTAACGGTTGCCATAACAACGACAAACGGCAGTGGAACGAGCTCACGAAAGCATTTAAATCTGTAAACAAAGCAGCACGCGTCACGTTTACAACGTTGCATTAAACGCGATATGAGAATATAAAGAGTTTACCTGATACAGTACACGCGGTTACTAGTAACAAAACATGTAGATCATTTCTATTTGCAATCATTGCTGTGGCACCTCGTCTGTGAACTGCTATATGTTCTCAGGGCTTAGCTGTACTCTGCTTTTACAAACGATCACATCTCCAGCCGGGAGGTTGTAGCATCCTCTGACAAGCTATCTCTGCGGGCTCCCGCTCTCCCTTCGCAAGCCTTTTCAGTGCTGCTCACCAGCCCGAAGCCCAGTGTGCAGCAGCCTGCCTGTGTACCTAATAATTTGTCCTTATTTGATAAATGGCCCATTGTAAGCATGCAGATTTCTGAACGACTCCTTTCTCTCACACTTCCAATAATATCCAGGTAAGCACAGCGTCTTCATGAGTGTCTTGCCGCTGTGTTAGTGGGCGGGGCCGCAGGCTTGAATTTTGCCGGGTCTGCGTGCGCAATCATTGTTTCGTAACGACGTCACACCGAAACTGCAGAAGACTCGTTATCAAGATGATTCATTTAAACCACTATGAGTCGACTCTTTTATAGATGAATCAATAGTTTTAAAAACTGTCCACTTTTAGATTTAAGCGTTAGCTGGATATTTCACTTTACTAAGAGCTGTGTTACACACTACATTGAAGGTCATTCCCAAAAACCCATAATAGGGGCTCTTTAAGTATCTGTACTGTATATGACATGGGCCTGTTGGTTAGAACATTTCTGCAGTGGATTGCACGTGATAAAATTGTAAAAGCAGACTTTTTCAAAAAGTTATTTCAAAAAATAAATAAACAATATCCTACTTAATAATAATAATAATAATCATCATCATCATCATCATCATCATCATTAATATTATTATTAAAATAGGATTTTTTTTTCTTTTTGTAATAATAAATATTACATTTTGATTTCTTAATAAATAGTCTCATTATTTATTTATTATATCATTTATATATGACATTAAAATAGGTGTTAGCTTTTGTAAGTGATTTTTTTGTTGTTGTTGTTTTAGAATAGACTATGGAATATTCTCAAAAATATTTGTAAAGAAAACAAAAGCACATATATTTCAATTACATATATTTCAATTAAAATGCAAAACGAGTGCATGTTTTACCAAAACTTATATTGGATTTTATTTTAAATGCGTGTGTGTGTGTAAAAAAATATAATTTGCACAAGGAAATTATGGGGATCTTCTCTAAAGAAGTTACTCCACCTTGTTTTATGGGCGTTTTACGTTATAACTAATGTGGTTCAAATGATGGATCTGCGACAGAGAAACTGCGGGTTTTGGGAAACACTCGTTACTACATCCTTCTTTTCCCAAACGATGCATCGTACTATGATAGTTCAGCTCGAGTTACGACGTTGTTTGGGAAACGCACCCCTGCCTGGGTGTTTCAAGTATACCTAGTAAGACCTTGATTAGCTTGTTCAGGTGTGCTTGATTAGGGTTGGAGCTGAAGTCTGCAGGACACCGGACCTCCAAGAACAAGTTTGGTGATTCCTGGTATATACTTTTTTATAGCTTTTAAAATGGTTGTAAATAGAAAAAAGTGCATCCATCTATTTATAACTCCAGTGGTTCAATGAATGCTAGAAGCATGGCAGTTGTTTTTTACTTTTTTATTATAAGAGAAATGTCCATATTTAAAACTTTATAAACTTTATTAACACTCTCTTCCAGCAACTGCCATATCCACGTTCTCAAGAGACCTATTATATAATCCTGGAGAAACACACAAGAGTGTGCCATTGTAAGATGGATGGATACTAATACAAACCTACAGTTTAGCCAAAACAACTTACTTCTGCTCTCAGTGAGAGGCATCACTTCCCATCTCAACTTTCACTGCTAAAGAATAATGGGATAATTTTCTCTTTTGGAAGCAAACTATTCTCCCTGAAGGCGATTTTAGCTGAAACTGTGGTCTTTGAAGATTCATGAAGATCCAAACTCATTTTCTTCTTTAATTTTGAACAAAAAAGAATCCACATTAATATTTTGGTATTCACCATGTCTTGGTAATTCAATCTAAGGCAACTTGTCAAATTCTATTCCGCTGACTTACAGCGTCCTCTCACATATGGCATCATATAAAATACCTCTATCTTTCACAATATTGAACAGCCCTGAAGACGCTCACACAGAAAGCGTAATTGGATTTCTGCGCGTAGCGGCAAGCCATTAGAGACTGAAATACACTCATCAGGGGGGCTCTTGCAGGAAGATGCGGAATCTTAAAGCCATTATTTTATGAGTGACACATTTGAGTTTTGTAATCTCCAGGGATCAGAGACATGCCTGTCTGCTGGTATTATCTCGCTTTTCATTTAGATAATGAGGGATGCTATGATGTCAGACCAGACGCACTTGAATAGCGGCTCCTGAATGTGAGAATATGATGCGTGGGTGGTTTTAGAGCGTCTTTGAGAAGTTTGTGGTGTCTGTATAATGCACAACTATAGCTTCAAACACATCAGAAGTGTCTGTCTGTGTGTGTGTGTGCGTGTGTTTGCTTATTCCTAATTCTATATCAATCCTCTTCTACATTTCCTCCTCTTGTTCCTTATGTTCTTCTCTTTGGATACTCAGGCTAGTGGAGTGGCAATCTGTGATTAAGTAAAGGCCTGTCTCGGCCCTGAGGGTAATTACTCTGTCCTTACGAGCTGAACTCAATTATATTGGCCCACACCAGGACACTAAATTCGATTGTCAGAAAGTTTGCCGGCAGAGGGCAGTGACATGTCACACACACTGCGCTAATAGCAACCATTTCTCTTTATGCTTCTCTTGCTCCTGCTAGATTAGCCGCTAACGTCTACTTAACATCGTGGGAAGAGATGATTTGCTATTAAAAGAACACTCCACACTTTTTTTTTGGGAAATGAGCTTATTTTGCAAGTCCCCTAGTGTTAAACAGCTTTACCGTTTTTTAATTAATTTAGACAATCTTCAGGACATTTCAGTTAGCTTTAGCTTAAATGTTAAATTAGGTTAGATCATTAGCATCTCACTCTAATAAAAAAAAAAAAAAAAAAAGTTTTGATAATTTCTCTTTTTAAAGTCAGACTCTTCTTGAGTTGCGTAATTTACTACTCCCGGAAAATGAAAAGTTGCTATTTTCTAGGCTGATATGACTAGGAACTGTACTCTCATTCTGGTGTGATGATCAGGGAACTTTGCTGCCTAAACCATGGAGGCATTAAGCTCGATTTATACTCGACTTGTTCGCTTGAGTGTGTGTGGCAAATGTCATCGTGGAGTTTGGGGAGGTTCGCTTTTGGTGCGTGTGACATGATTTCAGCTGGCAGAGCGCAAAAAAACTAATTTTTTTGAGATTCAAGTGAACAGTCTGCACAGTGCCGCATTTCATTTGAGTTGATTATGAATCACTTTTGTCTGAAACAGCTATGCCTGTACAGACATCTTTACGATCAGTCCATACGTGATCATAGGGAGAACCAGAAGACCAATAATTCTTGAAAATGCAACAGCAGTGGGAAAGGAGGAACGTTTTTGTTAAAGGTTTGAAAAACTTGAGGGATGAGTTTGTTAAAACCAAAAAGAGAGGCCATGGCAAAAGTAGAGACCCATGTGGTTTTAATACACAATTACAGAATGTGTTTTTCCACCATTCATAGGTTTTACACTAATGTATATACTGTATTACAGTTTTGAATTTAAAACAATTTAATAGCTACAAAACTACAATGAAGTACCAATATTATTACTTATTACTCTGATAACTGGAAAAAGAATATTTAAATCAGTTTACAATATACTGATGCCCTGTTTTTTTTAGGCTTTATTGGTGATAATGGTCAGGAATGTTGGACCATTATTGCCTTTTTAGCATATAAGTAGAACACAAATTAGCCAGACAGTAATGTGTGAATTGTGGAGTGAGCTAATTCTATAAAAAAGTCTGTATTTTTTAGTTGGTGTACTTTTTTTGGCTTTTATTTGTGCCATAATAAAAAATGTATTTGTAAAGTAACCCATGTTGTGTTGTCATTGATATTTAACTTATTTATCCTACTTCTCTGTTTATCCGTCTGACTTTACGATCACTACAGCGAATGCATCAAGCCTCGTCCCTTTCGTGGGGTGCGTATGCAGTCAGTGGAGGTCTGTCACGCGGCGCCAGGCGAAAGTATAAATCAGCCTTTAGGCACAATGATATTACGCTGCATAATATCTGTTGCCTAGTTACCTAGCTGGGGACTATTTCAGATGATGAATATTTTTGAGTGAGATTCTAATGATCTAATTAGATTCAATGATTTATGCTAAGCTAAAAGTGCTCCCGAGATCAGCTGAATGAATTCAAAAATGGTAAAACTCAGCTGTTTAATTTTAGGGAACTTGTCAAGTTCCCTAAAATTTCCCTCAAAAAGAGGAGTGTTTGAGGTTGAGCTCAGAAATTCCAAAAGCTTGTCTTGAAAACCATGGCAATGAACACAAATGTTAACTTTTATCTTATGTTTTGATACGTGTTACCAAGTTTTAAGGTGCCTTATCGGATATTCTGAACAGGTCATTCAATTTTTATATTAAGCCCCAAGATTAAGGTTGGTCTTATGAATATTTATAGGGTAAGATAAAAGGAAATTACTACGCAACGATTAGTTTTAGCTAATTAATATTAATGAGCTCAGTGCTCTATGTAGTAATGTCTCTAAAATGAGCTTGAGCAGTATTTAGTGTTGGAGGACTGAGAGAAGGTTGACTTTGTCTGCTTGTTTTGTCTTTTCTAGCTTGTGATGAGTGGACTGTTCTGCCCAATCCAGATCTTTACCATGACGTCAACCGTTTTGGCCACTCAGCTGTGTATCACAATGGGTAATCTAAATGTTTAAGATCAATTTGATGCACTAAAATGTCCTGTCTTATTTATAATAGATAAGTTAGAATAATTATGAGATATTTGAAAAGAAATAGGTTTGTATTCCCTTTCTTTCTTTCTTTCTTTCTTTCTTTCTTTCTTTCTTTCTTTCTTTCTTTCTTTCTTTCTTTC
>CAIGQZ010032400.1:4033943-4054044 GCA_903798205.1 Danio tinwini
TCTGATAACTTTATTCAACTGTTTCGTCTCCTCAGTGTCAGTATAGGGCGCATCTTTATGTGTCGCATAACGTTATTCAACCGTTTCGTCTACTCCGGACAGTATAGGGCACTCCTTTATGTCAACTTTATTCAACAGTTTCCTCTCCTCAGTGTCAGTATAAGGTGCACCTTTGTATCGCACTTACCCACTACTTTAACCTGTTACCTCCGATGTATCTGTGCTTTATTTCAAATAGAGGATATTGCACATGCCACTGCACAATGCTCATGAGTGTGGCCAATATCCTGACACTGAGGAGAACATTTTGGATCATTTGTTCTTAATAACGTTTGTCTTGATGCCGTTGTCACCTGTGAGTAAAGTAGCTTTAGATGTACAGAAAGGCTGATCACACTTGAAACTGAATTGAATATGAATTGTTCTGTTTGCTCTAGTCTAAAGCAGTCATCACTCCGTGGGTCGGCCTGAGGAAGATCAACGTGTCGTATTGGTGTTGGGAGGACATGTCGCCCTTCACCAACTCCACTCTGCAGTGGCTGCCCGGTGAACCCAGCGACGCAGGTTTTTGTGGGTATTTGGCTGAGCCCACTTTCAACGGACTGAAGGCGGCAACCTGCGTCAACTCTGTGAACGGGAGCCTGTGTGAACGACCCAGTGAGAAACACTTGCATACAAAAACAAGCATATACTGAATATTTATCTGTGCTCACTTGTTGAATTAATCGAGAGAAGCAAAAATGCATGTTAAAGTGCAAATGCTTTTTGTTTAGTTTTTTTAGTTTTTAGTTTTTTTGTTTGGGTTTTGTTTTTGTTTTGTGAATTTTATTTTATTTATTTATTTATTTTGTATTTTTGTGATTTTTTTAATTTATTTATTTATTTATTTATTTATTTATTTTGTTTTGTTGTTTTTGTTTTGTGATTTTTGTTTTGTTTTTTGTTTGTTTTGTTTTGTTTTGTTTGCTTTTTGTTTTTTGCTTTGTTTTGTTTTTGCTTTAAGTTTTGTTTTGTGATTTGTGTTTTTTGATTTTTGTAGTTTTTTTTGCTTTGGTTTGATTTGTGTTGTTTGTGTTTTTTGTTTGTTCTGTTTGTTGTTGTTTGTTGCAGTTTTTTTTTTAATTTTTGTTTTGTTTTGTTTGTTGTTTTTTGTGTTTCTTGCTTTGTGTTTCTTGCTGTGTTTCGTTGTTTTGTTTTTTATTGTTTTGTTTTTTGTTTTGTGTTTTGCATTGTTTCATTGTGTTTTTTGTTCTGTGTTGTGTTTTAGTTTTATGTTTTTTGTTTGTGTTGTTTTTTGTTTTGTAGTTTATTTATTTATTATTATTTAGTTATTTATTTATTTTTGACCATCTAATATTGTGTTGTACTAGATTGATATAATTTATTATTAAGTAAATTAATAATAAATATATTACCTGCTGGAATCAGATAATTATTGTAAGTATAAATAAATTATTATAATAATTATATAGTTATTACATTAATATATAAAAAATACAAATTTTATTAAATCAATTTCTGTTTGACCTTTTTCTAAAAACCATTTTTGTGTGTATTGCTCTTTAACTTTTGTGTGATTGTGCAGCAAACCACAGTGTGAAGCAGTGCCGGACTCCCTGTGCGCTGCGCTCGTCCTGCAGTGAGTGTACCAGCGGGAGCTCTGAGTGCATGTGGTGCAGTAACATGAGGCAGTGTGTCGACTCCAACGCTTATGTGCCCTCCTTCCCCTATGGACAGTGCATGGAGTGGTACACCATGAACAGCTGCCCACGTATGTATGCCGGCGATATGAATTTAAATCACTGTATTATCTGCTATTTATTGAAGGAGCAAAATCAGTGACAATTATTCATATGTATTCACTACGAAATAACAAAAAAAAACTCTTATATTTTTATATTCTGTATATATTTTTTTAGTTTTTAAAATGAAAAAAATGGGGTGTTTTTTTATACTCAATGCTGAAGGGTAAATCTGTGCATAAACTCCACGTATGCAGAAGGGAAGACATCTAGAGATAGAGTTAGAAACTGATTAAACAAATAAACAGACTGTTGTGACTAGGGCTGCACAATATATCGTTTCAGCATCGATATTGCATAGATATGCAACTTTTAGCTGGGATTATATTTGAACAAGAGTCTCAGTTCAGAACGTGACATTTGTGGAATTATTGCAGAGTTTAACCATAATGGAGTGAAATTGTATTATTTGCATGTTTTTAAGGCCCGAGAGAGATTTAAGTATTCAGGCACAAGGTATTTTACCAGTTGGAAGTTTAATAAAGAATAATTGTGTTAAGTTATTTATATGTGAAAAACTTTGCAGTGTAATTTTTACATTTAAAAAAACATAACCCAATACCTAAACTACCTTAATGTCTATTAATAAGGACCAAATTAGATGAAGCGGAAGTCCTAGTTAATCGTTGACCAATAGTGGAAAGTGAGCCTTAAAATTAAGTGTGACTATAATTTTTTTTTAAGCAGTGCTATTTAACCATTTGATTAAATTGTATAGATGCATTATATTGCAATGCATATTGCAGAAAAATTAAATATCGCAATGTCAGATTTTCTCAATGTCGTGCAGCCCTAGTTGTGACCATAGAATATATGGTTTTCTGTTTTTTCAGGCCATCCAAGCTATTTCTATAAGAATAAAGGTCACGATTTATCATAAGATTTCTTTTGTTAATGTATTTACCAACATAAACTAATAAAAAATAATACTTTCATGACAACAAAATGTTTTACTAATGCATTATTAAAATCTAAATTCATGCTTGCTGACATTAGGTAATGCACATTGAGTTAGCATGAACTATCAGTGAACAACGGTTAACTAACATTAACAAAAGATGCATAAATGCTGTAATAAATACATTTTTAACAAAAATCTCATATCATGGCACTGATAACGATATGTATCACGATATAGTACTTTCTCTGTGAATTCAATGAATTAATAGTTGATATTCATTGACCACATGGAATCAACTATTTCTTTATTATTTAGACCTTCAGGGCAAATGTTTGATTAAGATTGTATATAATGTATGTTATATAAAATACAAAACGAATGATTACAGGCCCAGCATAAAATAAATAGAAAAACTGCTACTCATTTGAATTGAGAAAATATTTGTGTATGACCGCTTTTTAGTCAAATCACACATTAAAATCAATTTAAGGTAAAATCATGGTGTACACTACAGTCTCTGGACTTGCTGCATCGCAGACACCATTATTTAACAATTTATAAAAAAATTATCACTTTCTGGCCATTTGATAATAGGCATGGATTTATATTGTGATCGTGATTTTTAAAAAATATGATATATCTTTATAAACATTTATTTTTACCATTGGATGAGCCTCCTCATACGCTTTGATATGGACCCGGAAGTCGCTTTGCGTGACATCACACTTAACAAGCGGATATCCTAGTGGTTAAGTGCATTGACATCACGGCGACCCGAGTTAAATCCCAGGTTTTTTTTTTGGGTTTTTTTGGCTGATCCTTCCTCTCTTTTTGCTCTTTACTATTTACTGTCAATACTTTTCACTGTTCTATCCATTAAAGGTTCAATGCCCCTAAAAAATTATTATGTATAAAAAAATATTACAAATAAATGGAAAATGTAAACGTTGTACTTTCAATGTTGCAACTTTCTCACAATGCTGTTATTCATGTTTCTATCTGCATCCCTTTAATGGCATGTAATATTGCGCTCATAAATTTCGAAAAAATATTACAGTAAACCATGGATTTTGCAACACCACAATATAAAAGATAAAGCATAATATGAAACAATAGATGTTTTATATTGTTCATTCATTCAATAATTCATTCATTCAGTTTTCTATGGCTTTATCCCTGATTTATCAGGGGTTGCCACAGCAAAATGAACCGCCAACTACTCTGGCATATGTTTTACGCAGCGGATGCCCTTCCAGCCACAACCCAGTACTGGGAATTATATTATCCATATGATATACCTTAGTCATATTGCCCAGCTCTAGATGATTGACCTATCAGAATCAAGTATGCCAAAGAGCCATACTGTATAGTAAGATTGTTTAATGTCTGCCTCTCATTCAGAACTTTCAATCTGTTTTCTCTTTGTAAAAGGAAGACTAAGCATTAGTACATTTTTTGTTTATTTACTCATAATGGATAAAGTAGTCTTTACAACTGACATAAAATCCATTCAGATTAATAGAAAGTCAAAGGCTAAGTTTGAGGTTGTTGTACTGCATGAACTGTTTGATGAGTGTGTGTGTGTGTGTGTGTGTGTGTGTGTGTGTGTGTGTGTGTGTGTGTGTGTGTGTGTGTGTGTACACCGCAGCGGAAAACTGTTCTGGTTACAAGACATGCGGCCACTGTTTGGACCAGCCTGGCTGTGGGTGGTGCACTGACCCCAGTAATACGGGCCGGGGTCAGTGTATCGAGGGCTCTTACCGCGGTCCAGTCCAGACCCTGTTTCACGCCCCATCCACTTCAGGACCCTCCATCCTTCCTGCTCCTCAGCCAATGCTGAATGTGAGCTTGTGCCCAGTGGAGGGAAACTACAACTGGTCCTTTATCCAGTGCCCAGGTAAAGCTCATGTGACTTATGTAGCCGTTCTGTGTTGGATTTGTTTATGAATTTGATCAATATTAAGTGAAAATTTTATAGAACTTTGACTTTTGACTTTAAATGAAGTTTTAAGCTTTTTATTATACTGCTAATCTTATTGTTTATTAACAAAAAATCTTTTTTGAGTTATTTTCTGCTATTAAATACTTTTTCTCACCATGAAAATGGCCATAGAAGCTGCAATGGCATTAAACGCAGTCAAACAAATCCATCTACTATTGCACACAAAAAATATACTTTGAAGAATGTTGGAAACTGGTAACTATTAGCTACGTTTCCATCCACCTATTTTTAAGTGCATTTTGGATATGCGAATGAAAAAAACGGTTGATTAAAATGGCAAGATACGCATAAAACATATGCGCATAACTGAGTAGGATAAGCTTTTTATTCCATAAGAAAAGATGCTCATAAACTGCGAAGGAAACACTTTTACCAAACACATTTCAGTATGCGCATTAAAAAAAGGTCATGTGATTTTATTCTAAGAGATCATGTGATGATAAAAAAGTGTGTGAATGGACAAACCAGCAGGCTGAGCACATTGTGAAACATCTGAAATGTTGTTTTAAACATCTAAAATGCCTTAACCGTTTCAGTATTAATGTTGTTATATCATTAATTACCTCCAGAACTGTCAAGAGCATCATACGCCTTCAAACACCACCACGCGTTCATTACATGTCGGCATACAGTCTTCTGAGGCACAAATTATTTATTAAACAAAGAAAATAATTGACGCAGCTTCTCCTACCACAGCAAATTCAAATTTTTTGCTTTCGATATTTGGCACCAGTTAATCAAGAAGTCACGATTTTGTTCTCTTTGACTAGCTTTATTCGCATGTCTTATATGCAATATTCCAGTTATGCGCATAAATTTATTAAGCATTTTTGGATGAAAACATAGCTATTGACATATATAGTAGGCAGAAAAAAAATACTATGGAAGTAACTACACATTCCTCCAAAATATGTTAGTTTTTTTGATTAACAGAAGAAAAGAAACTCATAATAGTTTAGCAATCACTTTTTGTCTACCAAGTTTCAGTATAATAAATAATGAACGTTACATTTAATTTAATTATTACAATTTAAATTGTACAATATAGCATATTAAATGAACGTAAAGTATATTTTAAAGTTAAAGTCAAAATATAGGAGAAACAATGCAAATAAGACACAAATTAAGTTAAAACCTTTCTAAACCACAGTATATTACAGTAAAGCTAAATTTCATATTAATATTTTTATGATGTTTAAAAGTGTTTTATCTTTGACCCAGCAGCTTGTATAATAATGTTAAACTGTATTTGTAACTTCAATGTTTAATGAGTGTTTTTGTCTCTGATGTAGCGTGTCAGTGTAACGGCCACAGCTCGTGTGTAAATGAGAGTGTGTGCGAGAGATGTGAGGATCTCACCATGGGCAAACAGTGCGAGAGCTGCATCTCCGGTTATTACGGCGACCCCACAAACGGAGGCAGCTGTCAACGTAAGTCTCATTCCAAAATACAGTAGAATTTTGTTTGCCGTTTGATAAGATCTCACTGTGTGTGTGTTGCTCCTTTGCAGCCTGTAAGTGCAACGGTCACGCCAGCATGTGCAACTCTAACAATGGCAAGTGTTTCTGTACCACCAAGGGCATCAAAGGAGACCGCTGCCACGTGTAAGTGCGCGCACACACACACACACACACACACATACACAAAAAGCACACATGCTACATTTGCAGTATGTATACTTTACAATATTGCTTTTTGCCATACAGTATAGTTTGTGCCAATGTGCTGATTCACGACTTCTGTGCACCAAATAAAAAATATTTTATTTTAGTTTAATAATTGGTTAATGGAGTCATTTGTTGTCTTAAAACATTAAACAACTTCTTAGTGTTTTGTTTATTCATCTCTTTAGTGAACTTTTATGCTGTAGGGTCTGTGGCCAGTTGTATGTGACTTTTTCTTGATGTTTTTATTCAATATTGTGAAATAAACTTTAGAATTTGACCTATGCTGTAGATAAATCTTTTTTACAGTTAAAATACTGAGTAAACATTAAGGCATTGAAATCTATTAAATGTTTTTTAAACAGGTTTACAGTTCAAATAAACAGTAAATGTTAAAATGAAATGTATAAATGTATATTTTTATACTATTCTTTTCCTTTTCACATACACTGTAAAAATCCAGGGTTCCGCACAATTCATTAATGAATGCACAAATTCATTCACAAAACTTTGCAAATTTAGGTGGATTGAACATAAAACAATTAAGTTGTCCCTAAAAATCTCAACAATTGTGTTATTTCAGCTCATTTTATACAAGTAGTTTGAACAAGCAGCAAAAATATTGTTGTACTGAGTGTACTTCCTAACAGAGCACTTATACCATTTTACCATTTTTATACATTTATGTCTACATTTAAATTCATAACATTTTTCAGATAGTGAATTTATTAGATTATTATAAGATTAAAACAAAAAGATTATTATAAGATAAAAAAAAGGTGCCTTTTCATCAGAAGTTTTCACTTTAACAAACTTAGGCTTTTAAAAAGACCTGCCCCATAAATCAGACTCAGGTCAGAATGTTGAATAAAATATATTTTTTTAGCATTTTTGTGTGTAAATAAAATTTTTTACATTATAAATGAACCTCAAGGGACTTTATATAACGCATTTTAAAACGCATACGTTTTGCTATAGTTATGCCATCCGTCTGCACTACGCCGGAGTTTTTGAGCCCCAAAAACAGAGCGTTTTGAAAACGCTGGAGAGGCCGTTTTCATTCTAAAACGCTGCTGCTCCATCTCTGTGTGAATGGGGTAAATGGAGACATCTGAAAACGGAGGCGTGGCTGCAGACATTCGCTACCTGATTGGGCCTTTTGAATCATTGCGTATTTTTCCCTTATTTGTCAAGCCCCAATCACACTGTAAACAACAACATGGACACAGAAATGGGAGCGTTGTTTGCACTATTGTCCGTTTTAGGCACCATTGTGCAGTTAAACTCTGCCTTTTTTACTACAGCAGCTGCATATATTCGCAAGAGGCAAGCTATTGTTCGAGCACTCGCTATTCGCTCGCGTTCATCGTTCAACCAGCGTTTGTTGACTAACAATAGCCAAATGCCGAGCGAGACACATGCTTCCTGTTTATACTTGGACCCGCATGCCCAGAGTGTGCGAATGGTCACGTGATATACGTTTTTAGTGGAGTAGTGTGGACGGAGATAAGTTTAGAAACGCTGGATGAAATGCTAGTGTGGACCCGGATCTTTTTTGATCTAAAACGCCATTTCAAAACGAAAACGCATTAGTGTAAACGGGGCCTAAGATTATGTCGTTTAACAGACTTCCAGCTTAGCGTTATATCAAACACTCATTCCCACAGTCATGAAATTTTAAAAGGTCCTTTCTAATTCGGCAACTAAATTCAGTCACCTGGATGTTAATGTTAAAAATTCATGATTTTCGCAGCCTAAAATGACTTTGCCATGACTTTTTAAAAAATGTAAAGTTTACAAAAGCAACCCAGACAATAAACAAATTAAAACTATTAAAAATGTCAATAAAAGTCACTTTTTCAAACTTTTCAGCATCAAAACTTGTTGGAAAAAAGATCAAGATCACGTAATGCATTTCAAAAGCAAACATAAATGAAAGAACTAAAACATTAATCAGAAAACACAGTAACCTGTGCAGAAAGTTTGCAGGATATTTGCATCAAAAAAAAAAGAAAGAAAATCGCAAGCTCCTCTAAATGTTTTGCGAATTTGTGCATCCACAGAACCACAAAATTGCTACCATTTATATTCATTATAATTCATGGAAATTCAGATTTTTAGTTAGTGAAAGTTGGTGAATTTGACATTTGGTGTGGATTGGGAAGCCTGGACACTGCAGTATTCCTGCTCATTGACTCTGACTTTCATCCAGCTTTTTTGTTTTGTTTTGTGTCTGTCAGGTGTGAGGTGGAGAACCGCTATCAGGGCAATCCTCTGAAGGGAACCTGTTATTGTGAGTATGTTTGCGCTGACGATCAGGGCTGCTCATGTTGTGGCTATTTGAGTCATTCAGTCATTTTCTGAACCTTTCATTTCCTCTTTTGCTGACTGATTCGGGGAGAAAGCATGAAGCTGTATGCGTTTCAGTCTGTCTGAGAAAATAGCAGGATTTTGACATCTATTCTCTTTCACAGCCGTAACTATATCTCTATCTTTGACACACAGACACTCTGCTGATAGATTACCAGTTTACCTTCAGTTTGTCTCAGGAGGACGACCGCTACTACACTGCTATTAACTTTGTGGCAACTCCAGATGAGGTTTGTTGTGCTGTTGAACATTCACTGTTGAACAATTGCATGTACTAGGTGTCAATAAATCAAGCATTAAATTATAAAAACAAAGCTGAAACAAATCTGGGGCGACACGGTGGCTCAGCAACAGCAAGAAGGTCGTTGGTTCGAGTCCTGGCTTGGTCAGTTGGCATTTCTGTGTGGAGGTTGCTTGTTCTTCTCGTGTTTGTGTGGGTTTCCTCTGGGTGCTCTGGTTTCCCCCACAGTCCAAAGACATGCACTATAGGTGAATTGAATAAACTAAATTGGTCGTAGTGTATGTCTGTGAATGAGAGAATGTATGGATGTTTCCCAGCACTGGGTTGCAGCTGGAAGGGCATTCGCTGTGTAAAACATATGCTGGATAAGCTGGCGGTTCATTCTGCTGTGGCGACCTTTGAAAAATAAAAGGACTAAGCTGAAGGTAAATGAAGGAATGAAATAAATCTGAGGTTTACCAGAGATATGATCTTTAAGCAGAATTAACCCTGTAAAGGCCACTCATTCAGATACTCATTGGAAAATCCCCAGAGTGTTGTTTTCATAACTTTTATGACTTAAAGTATTTTTATTTTGCAAATCAAGGTCAGTAAATTTTAATATATGGCTTTTCATCTGTTTTTTTCCATAATTGAAAAGTTGAAATGAATAAAAAAAACTAAAATATATATTAAAATAAAAGTTAAAGCATATTAAAATGTCTTAATCCAGTTATTTACAGATGGGACTGCATTCATTTGAACAGTTGCATTTTTTAATGATTCTAAAGAAATGATTAAAATAAATGTTTTTTTACTCTCCATTCATCAACAAATCTTTAAAAAATATATTTATTTATTAATTAATAAGTTTTCAAAATTAAACATTAGTAAATTTAGCTTTGCCATCAAAGGAATAATTGTTTAAGTAATTAAAGGGACATTCTACCAGAAACGTACATTATCTGTCCTTGAAATAAAAGCATAAATACAGTGACTAAAAAGTATTTCATTCCCAAAAATGTCTAAAATGGACTGATGGTTGATTTCTGTGAGTTGTTCTGTAAAGGAGTGTCATTCATTTGATTGTTTTTCTTTATTAAAAACACTTTACAAATGTACAAACCCCCTTCATTGTCCTTGTCTTCAGCCCAATTGAACCTACAGCTTTAATAGTTTTGTTTAGCTATAATTAACTGGTAATTAAAAAAGCAAACTTCAGAAATAGCAAGTTTAAGTTGTTATCATTCACATTAATTGATTAAAAACATGAAATTATAAATAAATTCTACAATAAATACTGTTTAACAATTGTCCCATGTTTCTGTCAGTCCTGTCACATTTGCATTTAATTTTTTAAGACTTTAAAGTGACAACTTTTGTGACATCAATTGACCATTTGACAGGAGAAGCTGACAGTGAGTAAGCTTACATGGACACCAATAATCTGAGTTTAATGCGATTAAGACAATACTCTGATTAAGAGAGTACCATGTAAACAGAATCAAACTAAAGACAAATGGTATTAAGACATGTGGAGTATGCCGATTTTAGTTGCATTATTGAAGTGCAGTACAGACGTGTAAACACCTTAATCAAGCTATTACCGTCATGTAGGACTTTTTGCTGCTTTTACGACAGGATAGTTCACACACACGGCTGTATGACACTATCTTTTGCATCTACCGAGTGAAGACCACAGACACCTGCCTCGTGAAATGTGGAGTTTTTTTTTCTTCCATTCAGCATGCGGTATGAACTTCCATTACTTCAACACTCTTCCACCAGTTCATAGTTGCATCCAATATCTCGTTTGTCACGGGGGGCATGCATGAAATGTTCCCGAATGAAAGTGAAAGTGCCAAACTGCAGTTAAAATTGACAAATTAAAAATGAAACACCCGAAATTACAATGAACTCCAGAGTAAATGCAGGTAGCGCAGTGACGCAATGACGTTAATTGAATTATGTGCTGTAACATGTAAAACGGGATCATGAAAGGAACATTCAAAAAGCAACTCATGTAAACTCCTTAGTCTTATTATTGCCTTAATTAGATGAAGGCAAATAATTTGATTACTGATGTCCATGTAAACCTAGTCAATGATCAAGGATACATTCTATCATTGAATTGTATGATTTTATGCTTGCTTTGTAGGATTGTTTTGAGGAGGACAAGCTTAAAGATCAGGCCCTATCACATTTTTTATAAGGGAAAATGTATGTTTCTGGTAGAATGTCCCTAAAATAGAAATATATATTATATTTATTAAATAATATTGCACAGTATTACATTTTTTTAACAAAAAAAAAATCAACCTTGTGCATATAGACTTAGTAATGTGATAAAAAAATTGGATTAAGAATTTTTTCAAAATATTATAGATTAAGTTTGTATTCATTTTTGACCATCTACTGCAGGAGTCACCAACACTGTTCCTGAAGAGATTCCTTTCAGAATTCAGCTTCAACCCTAATCAAACACACCTGAACCAATTAATTAGGACCTGAGGCAGCGCTTGATAATTACAGACAGCTGTGTTTAGCCAGGGTTGCAACTGAAATCTGCAGGAAAGTAGATCTCCAGTAACAGGGTTGATGGTCCCTGACCTACTGGCTAGTGATAATCTTTAACAAGTTTAATGAAAAATGACTAAAGAATAAAGAATTTTGTTCATTTATTTTCCTTTAGTCTTTTGAGTTTAAAACAGACTATTTATGAACTACATTTTATGTGACAGCTGTATTGAGCGTGAGTGACATGCTTTACATAACTCTGGAATACAACTTTTTTTATAATTTTTTTTATCCTTACTATACATTTTATAGAGTACATATTTAAATTCAATGACTTATTCAGTCTGAATGTCTTTTGAATTTGTCTTGCAGCAAAATCGCGATCTAGACATGTTTATTAATGCCTCGAAAAACTTCAACCTCAACATCACATGGGCAACTAGCTTTGCAGGTATGAAACCCAGACACAGTCATATATTAAACACAAACACGTGCATAAACTGAGCATGTTGTAAATGAGCAGCACATTCAATTAAATGTCGCCTTTTCTTTCTTGTCTGAGCAGCTGGAACTCAAGCTGGTGAGGAAATCCCTATAGTCTCACGCAGCAACATCAAGGAATTCAAAGACAGTTTCTCCAACGAGAAGTTCGACTTCAGGAGCAACACCAACATTACCTTCTACGTTTATGTCAGCAACTTCACATGGCCAATCAAAATCCAGGTGAAATTAATTGAAGTTAATTTACATGTTTGAATTGAAGTTCATTTGGATTGTATGTCTAATTGGAGATCAGTGGTACTCAACATACTGAATCAAAATATATATATACAGTTGAAGTCAGAATTATTACCCCTCCCAGCCCCCCCGGAATTATTAGCCCCCCTGTTTATTTTTTTCTCCAATTTCTGTTTAACAGAGAGCAGATTTTTTTAAACCCATTTCTAAACATAATAGTTTTAATAACTCATTTCTAATAACTGATTTATTTTATCTTTGCCATGTTGACAGTAAATAATATTTGACTAGATATTTTTAAAGACACTTCTATACAGCTTATAGTGATATTTAAAGGCTCAACTAAGTTAATTAGGTTAACTAGGCGGGTTAGGGTAATTAGGCAAGTTATTGTATAATGATGGTTTGTTCTGTAGACAATCAAAAATATAGCTTGAAGGGGCTAATAATTTTGACCTTGTCAAAAACTAAAAACATTTAAAAAATTAAAAAAACTGCCTTTATTCTGGCCAGACTTTCTCCAGAAGAAAAAATATTATCAGACATACTGTGAAAATGTCCTTGCACTGTTAAACATAATTTGGGAAATATTTTGAAAAGAATATCAAAGAGGGGCTAAAATTTCTGACTTCAACTGTATATATACATACACATACATACACATTTCTTGCCATTTGAGCACTGTTCAGTGGATGATTTTCTGACTGGCCATTGCTCTGGCTACAATCATCATTTTATGCTCTTCACGATCACAGTCCTAAAGGCTGAGCCGAAGGAGAATGAATGAATGATATTGACTGAGTATATAACTAATTGGAGAGGTTAATAATGAACAAGATTTCAGCAACAAGCAATTTAGCTGTCCGCACCAGATGCAACACAACAAAACCCTTACAATACCACAGACATTCAGAAGCACAGAATAGTGCACTCTACTCCCAATGACAAGGACAGGTTTATAATCGAATGAAATTTTTTTTTACCTTATTAACATCAATAAAAGTACTTGCTGAGTCACAGTTGTAACGTAATGTTTAAACTATATGTTTGCTGGTTATTTTATTTTCAAGATCTGAAGTGAACTGCAGTACCTGAGGCAATTAAGGTAGTTTTCACTGTTGTTCAGCCACATCATCACAGAAATAGAAACTGTTTGTAAAATATCTACTTCGAGAGATGCCATTGTGGATGAAGGGCTCAAACTCATCTAAAAAGTTAGCACATCGCATTCCCGGGTCATGCGCAGTTAGGACAAGGTGTAATAAGTTAAATTGCAAAATCCAGGTGAGCGCACATTATTGGCTCCGCTGACATATACAGAGAAAATATCACGCCGCTGTGTGTGTGTGTGTGAGCGTCAGTTGTTTTGTTTTGCTATCTTATCCTCTCCTTCCGCCTGTAAATTCACGAAGGCCATGTCCTTTTATTCTTTCTCATATATCTTTGGCCTTTTCTGTCTGGTCTGGAAATGATTTGGCAGAGTTTTCCCTTCCCTCCCTCTTCTCTCCTCTCCTCCTCTTTTCGTTTTCCCCCTCCTCTCTTCCTTTGCGTTGGAAAGCGATCTAACTTTGCTAGGAGAGCTAACTCAGAGTTTGTTTTAGATTGTCTGCTAGCTGATCTAGAGCACGTTGCCTCCTCAGCTCATGGAGAAAGGCTGAATGTCACACAGGTAACACTTACCATCTCTCTTGTTCACCTTTCACTTTCTGACCAACCTTTTGAGTTCCACGTTTCATCAAACGGAGAATGCTTGTGGCGATTTCAAGAGCGAATGTGGGCAAAAAGGGTCTCTGCGTGCAGGACAGAGGGGCTGTTGTCAGGAGTTTAGAGGAGAACGACGAGAGGTGAAAAACCTGCTCTGTAAACATGGCAGGCTGAGACTGAGAGCGTCAGAAGGAATGTTAAGTTGAAACACATGGCTCTTTTTTGAGAGAGAGACTGAGGGAAGAGCCTGAAAGAAATAAGAGAGATCAGAAAGTTCAGAAGCTGCCTTCTGTTTCTGCCTCTTGTTTTCTTTTCACCCTGTGGTTGGAGAGTCTGTGTGCGGCCTGTGTAGCTTTTGGCCGGTGGAATGCTGGAAGTGTGTATGCTTGTAAATCTAAACAGGAGTATAGTAGGAGCCTTCACTTGTCAGGGTTTCCTAGGTGCGAATGTTATGTGATAAAAACAGAATTTGGTTGAATCGCATCACGAAAATGCGTGCAGGTTGCATTTCACCCTGATATTATTTTGGTTAGGAGGGGGTGCATTTTCTTGATGCTAAAGATTTTTTTTTTTAAATCAAAAGTAATGCCAATAGGTCTAAACATTTTAATATTATTGTTAAAATTCTCATAATTCTAGTTATTCACTCTGGTTCTCATTAGATCATCATTGCTTGGATTCAGCAGTTGTGTGTGTTTTTATACCAGAAAAAAAAATGTTTTAAATATGTAAATTGAATGCATTATCACTAATGATGCCATTCTATTGAAATAAAAGTATTATTATTCAAATCATTATTATTATTTTATCCATATTATTCAACATGGTAAAAATAAGGAGAAAAAAAATGAATATATGAATTGCATAAAAAGGTATAACCACCCATTTTAAACTGATGTTTAGGTTTTAGTGCAAAAAAATATATATTTATAAAAATGCAGTTGTTAAAGTAATGGGTTTAAAAAAAAATAAATAAATAAAAAATCAGTATTTATTTTGATTATTAACAGCTAATAAAATCCTTAATAAATATGTAATTGTTTGATAAATTCCATCATAATTTATTATGGCTTAAAAGAAACAACAATAAATATTTTATTATATGATATGATTGTCACATTTTTTAAAAAAATTATTGACTCTTTAAATGACAATTATGGGCGTCACGGTGGCGCAGTGGATAGAACGATTGTCTCACAGCAAGAAGGTCACTGGTTCGAGCCTTGGCTGGGTCAGTTGCCATTTATGTGTGGAGTTTGCATGTTCTCCCCGTGTTTGTGTGGTGTTTCGTGCTCTGGTGTTCGTGTTCGTGCTCCGGTTTCCACAACAAGTCCAAAGACATGTGGTATAGGTGAATTAAGTAGGCTAAATTGTTCGTAGTGTATGTGTGAATGAGTGTGTATGAATGTTTCCCAATGATTGGTTGCAGCTGGAAGGGCATCCGCTGCGTAAAATATATGCTGGATAAGTTGGTGGTTCATTCTGCTGTGGGGACCCCAAATTAATAAAGGGATTAAGCCGAAAAGAAAATCAATGAATAAATAAATGATAATTATTTGTAATGTGGATGTCTAACTTATTAAAAAATAACAGCCATTTGAATGTACAGTAACTACTACTCATCACAGATTTTTATTATGTCAGTTATTGTACCTTTTCCCCCCAAAATAGGAGTGCTTTATCCAAAATACTACAGATTCTTCGTTATAAAAAAACCTGATAATTGAATTAACTAGCTTACTAAACTAAAATAATTAGCAAAACCTTGTATGATAAAAAAAAAACGAAAGCAATACTGCCGTCCTTTTTGCCCAATACTGATTTAGCTTTGTTGTGCTCATGTTTTAATTACTCATGCTCATATAGTTTTGATTTTAAATACATCAGTTGATCATTCAGTCATGTGCAGTTTAGTTGCTAAAGTTTTTTAATATTTTAATGCAATGAAGTGTTAATCTCTGGACACTTAATGGGTCAGTCTACTCAAAGAATTTTTTTTTATTATAATTAAAAATTTTATTATAATTTTTATTTTGAAAGTAAAAAAAAAAACATATTCCGACAAAATAAAAGTAATACCTGTGGCACCCTGACGATACATTGGGCTCTTATGAAGTAATTAAGAAGTGATTGCAAAAAAACGAACATTATTTAAAACCTGATTAAATGCAATCCATAGTGGACAAACTGGGAAGTCCAATCATTTTCACACAGGTGATTTCAAATAACTGACAGACCAGTTACTTGTTTTTGCATTAAATGTTGTAAATATTGTTCAGTTTCTTGTACAGAATGATAATGTTTAGCTAAAAAAATCTATTTTTTTATTCGAACTTAAAAAAAAAAGCATTTTTTGGGTTGAACTGTTGCTTTCAAGTTTTCACACAGTTCCCATATTGCTCTTCTTTATAAACAGAATGACTTGCAGTCTGATGTTTGTAAGAGGCAGTCGAAAGCTGGGTTTAGACACATTCTTGACAGGTTTTGTGGGATTCACCCACTTTAAAAATATGACACTTGAAGATTCAGTGGACTCAACTTTACATTCTTTTTAGCCCAGATTGATGTTCAGAGACACTTCAGCTATGTGTAGGCTGACTTTAAGGAGTGTAAACACTGCACTCTGAAAAAAAAAAGCTTTTTATTTGCATCACTGGTGCCATTTAAAAGGGGGGTTCACTCAAATATGAAAATTATATCATTTGAATTCACACTTCACTTGTTCAAAACCTATTTGACTTTCTTCTGTTGAAGATATTTGGGAAAATGCTGTTAGCTTATACCCATTGACTTTCATAGTAATTGTTTTTTTCCTATTACTAAAGTCGATCATGGGAATCAGCAACCAGCATTCTTCAACATTGATCATTTTTGGGTGAACGATTGCTTTAAGAAGCTTTACATTCATAAAACATTTTCCATTCAACAAAAGGTTCTTTAGAGTGTAAAGATTTTCTTTAATATATGTGCTTCACAGTAAAACAAACATGAAAGAAATGTTCTTTGGGGAACCTAACATGTTTCTTCTATGGCTTCTCTGTGAAGACCTTAATGTGTAGTTATGTCACGCTTCCAAATCATCTCTCTGTTTGAGCACTCCAGCATGTCAACTTCCACTTTTTTTCAGTGGCTTACATTTGGGGTGAAACAGGTTGACACAGAATTTAAGGATTTTTCACGTTGAATTTATGCATTTCAGAATGGTGCACATTTCCTTTTTATCATTACTAGTTATTTACAATTGGTTGATTCTTCAGGCTTACATTCTTTCAGTGATGACTGCCATTTGTAATAAGTTTTATTGTGGCCTTTACTTTCTGGGTTTCAGTTAAAATCCTCCATACAGCAACAAAACTCATTTCATTTTGTTTAACTTACCTCTCCAGGTGTACTAGTCCATACTCTCTTGCTTTTGTTAACATGTATGCTAGGGGTGAGAATCATCAGAGTCACCACAATATAATTTTAGAAATTAATTTGATATTGGTGATATATTGATTATGAGCATCTATGTATCAGTATAGTATTGGTGCCCAAAACTGCTGTATTATTTTTCCCAAACCCCTAATGTATAAATTTGGCAGATGCTTTTATTCGAAGCTAAGATTTCACGACCATGCCATTAGATAGCATCATCTAGTGTTGTGGTGAAAAATTGTTTAAGAAATCCCAATCCTGCATTGATTCTGAATCTTTTAAATGCATTGCTATTCTCTCATGAATGGATTCTGAGCTTAGTTTTTAACAGCAGGTGACATTGTATGCTTTATAAACAGCATGGTGTTCACTGGGTCTTCAAATGTCTTAAATTTCAAAACAAAAGGCCTTAGGCTACGTTTACACTGCAGGCAAATGTGGCCCGAATCTGATCTTTTTGCCCATATGTGACTCAGGTCTTGACAGTGTGAACAGCCCAAACTGCATGGAATCTGATCTTTTCACTTCAGATTTGTGCCACTTTCATATGTAGTCTTAAATCAGACACAGATCTGATGTTTTGCAGTGTAAACTGATGTGACCACAGTGTAAACGGTTATGTCGGATTTCATGTGACTTTTACATAATCTTCAAGCAATATACGTCATCATTCTGTGCTGCAAACATTATCTACACTTCTGGAGCATAGTAGAATAACACACAGGGCGATTACTTTACCACAGAAAGTTGGTTGTTTATTTTGAAAAAGATTTTGAAGGCAAAACTGGTGCTTGTTAACTATCGGGGCACGGGATGATCGCGATGCTAAAGAGCGTCAGGGGTGTTGCGGAAAGGGGATCCATGCACAAAGGAGGGAGCACTTTCATTTTAAGGACGACTTTATCTCCGAGCGAATAAAGGGCAGGAGCTCAAGTACCCAAACCCCCCATCTGCACGTGTCTGTTGTTTATAACGAGGTAAAATAAAATTACTGCAAACGGAGATAAACCAACTCCGCCTTCACAGTTCAGTCTGCAGCTGCTCATTAACCCTTGATGAGTTCACTACACCGGTGGTCAGACAGACGCACACCACGGTTGTCATAAATCACAAATGATCAGCGTTTTCAATAACAAGGGACTTATTTTAGGTTTCAAATGCCAAAATACACATTAGTAGTAGCAGAACAACCCTTTACAGTTCATGTAATACACCACGGTTGTCTGTGAAAAGGACAATAATCATATTAAGCATAATCTGATAGCGTGCTTCATACAATATACACATTGTGTGCATAATTAGACATTTTGTGCTGTCCGTAACTATAATTTTGAGCATGCGGGTCAGTTTGCGACCATTATCTGTTCAAACTGCAAATCTGATATTGGCCACATTTCTAACAACAGTGTGAACAGCTAGGCAAAAAAATCAAATCTGAGAAAAAATCTGATTTGAGCACTAAGCCTTGCAGTGTGAACGTAGCCTTAGATTCACTGTCTTATATTCACTGAAATATAGTCTTGTAGGTCTTAAATCATTTTAAACAGGTTTTTCTTTTCCTGTGGCCCAACAATCCATCTCAATAAAACATTTAACAGAAGTAAAATTTATGAACTTTATTTACCAATATGATTTATTTATCTTACTTACAGTAACATTTGTTTAAAAGCTCATGTATTTGTAACTACCTGGTGAGGACACTGACCTGGACTACTGTTGTGCATAAGTTTTAGTTTAATATAGTCTCTTTCTTTTTCTTTTTCTTTTTTTGAAGAAAGTTTTACTGAATAAAAGTATATGTGTATATAACTAGTTTGCTTGATTTTACACATTTAATTTATATGCGTATGAAATAACTATATCTTTTTTTTTTATAAATAAAGCAAGTAAAAATCTTTTCCACAGGCCATTAGAAAAAACCTTAGCAAGTCTGAAATTGAATTCATACTGGTCTTAAAATGGTCTTAAAAAGTCTTAAATTAGACTTGGTTAAACCTGCAGGAACCCTGAAGAGTCATACTCTGCTTGCATGCAATTCCTTACAAATCCAACCTAAACCGAAAGTAATCATTAACAAAGTTGGGTGAGGTTTAAAGGTACCATATATACTGTAGGATTGACCTACCTAGTGGTTTAACTAAGTATTGCAGCCAAATTCAAAATATCTAAATAACTTTATGGAAATGCAGGTTGCCTGATTGATGACAATGCACTGAGCTTCTCAGCTTATGTTTACAATACTAGTACTTATTTATTTTATGTGCTAATTAAAAAAATACCTCATGTGGGTTTTTAGAATCTTTGTCTGTGTATCTTTTGAGAGTCCGCTACTGTTGTCTGGAGGTCACATTTTAGCTGCGCTCACATATCGAAGCAGTCTTCATTACTGTGATGAAATAAACATATTTTAATCAAGGCAATCCTGGGTGCTGAAATATAATTGGGTAGGCTGGCAGTGGGTGGAGTTAAACAGACCAAAACAAAGACAGCCATTCCAACACAGAATTCACATTTAGGAGGTCAACTGACTTTAACATTGTTTTACAGATAAACAAGATGTTCACTTGAACAAAAAGGAAAAAAAAACATAATTATGCACATCATATGGTATTTTATACTTCATTTTTCAAAAATTAGCATACAGCACATTTAACTGAACAAGAGTGTTCATAATGAGCTGTGTTTACATTAATCTTGAGACATACAGTAAAAGCCAAATTGCATAACAATAATTAATTACATAACATAATAAATTGCATTTTATAT
>CAIGQZ010032400.1:4069044-4122315 GCA_903798205.1 Danio tinwini
AAAAAAAACTTTCATGGAATAAAGATGACCATTAAATACGTTTTAGCACTTTTGTAAAAAGGGTCCATTCGGTCAAATATTTCCCATGTGCTGTACAACCAGGGTGTCCGCGGAGTATTAAAAAGTATTAAAAGCTGATAAATCAATGTAGAGAAATTTAAGGTCCTTAAAGTGTTAAAGAGTCTTAAATGCTATTTTGCAAAGCATTCAATTTAATATCAATTTTGATTAGGTAATGTATGGTTGTATGGTAAAGTTTGCCTGAATTAAATCTGCGAATATCAGTATGCTGTGTAGTTTATGAAAGCAATAAAATCCTAGATTTCATGCTGGTTTGTTTACTGCAGTAACCAAGAAAACACCATTATTTCTGCGGTTCTATAGGCGCCAACCTGCTGAATTAGCTAGATTTAATACATTTTATAAATTCAGTACAGTATAGGAATAATGTTTTAGTTTTTTCATTAATTTCTTACAATAATATTTAGTAAATATACTGTAAGTTGAAATTTTGCCAGTGTTTCCAGTTGAAATCTAAAGTGGTTATAAGGTCTTAAAATATGGAAAGAAATCTTAAATCTTAAAAAGTATTGAATTTCACTCTCTAATTCCTGTATATAGTCTGATAACAGAGATATATATTTTTTCAGCACTTTTTTTAAACTTAATTTATTTTGCAACATAAATTTCACATACGTTCAAAAATGCATTCAAGAAAATTGTATGAATCTGTTTCAGGTCATAACAGACCAAATGGATTATGAGAGTTATAAAGCTTATGATTCTACCCCTGCAGCGAATATCTCAAGGTAAACCGCGTATTCTGTTCATCCTGCTGTTGAGAGTCCCAGAGAAACAAGCAGCTGCTGTATTTTTAGCCAAATCCCTGATCATTTCAGTGTGATCTTAACATTTCAGTGCAAATTGTTTGTGAACCTGTCAAAATGAAACAAACTCTTCAAGCAATCTGTTATTCAAGGATCCTGCAATTAAAATTGTGCTCGATATGAAATCCATTACAAAGTTTTCAGTTTCATGTGGGGAGATTGTGTAATTTATTCTATAAATACATAAACACAGACAAAAGCAAACAGTAGGTCAACTTAATTCTAATGGACCGTGAGAGAGATTGGACAACAGACACTGAAATATATAGTGAATTTGCGACTTTTTAGCCCCCTAAAACATTACTAATCATATAAGTTCACTTTGGAGGGAAGTGTAATATAGAGCTCTGAGAATTTGACCTTTTAAAAGATCTAGATTTTCAGGGAGAAAATACATTGAGGTAGTTTGTCTTGTTTAACTGGAGCTGTTTCTAAAGGAGATCTGGAAGAAGAAAGATGCTCCATTGCAAACGGGATAAATCTGCATCCAAAGGGCACTTCAGAGTAAACACAACCATGAAGGGTTGTTTCAGAATGAAGGGCCACTTCAGAGGGTCCCTCGGAATTAGTGATGGGCATCTTTCACTCACTTGATTCGTTTTGCACATTTGCTTCACAAATGATGCAAAAGTGCGATCCAAAGAATGTTTTTTTTGGTCTCTTTCCCTCTTTTTTTATTTTTCTATTTATTTATTTTGGGACAAAGCCTTTGATGGGTTGAGCCAGAATGGAAAGCAGCCAGAGTTTTGGTTTGGAACGGTTCAGTAATGAACTCCTCCTACTTGTCCTGGAGACAAATGCCATTCATGGATGGCAAGTGATGGCTAATGGTCCTCTTTGTGGACTTGATGATCTACAGCTGGTATTTGCAGTGGCAGATGCAGCCAAAATTAGAGAATAATTGATGTTGGCAGAATTAATTTTCATTGTTATTCTTTCTGAATACTTATCAGAATGTGTTCTGTCAACATCAATTAGTCTCTCATTATAATTTTAATCAGATTTGGATTGGAAATACTTTATTCTTTCTTTCTTTTTTGGACTTAGTTTTTTTTTTGTTTTATTTGAGCGATTCCGCGTATCAAATCCAGTTCTTATTGATTCTCAACTTAATTCTCAAAGATTCCATTATAAGGAGAGAGGGGAAAAAGGGCAGTTACTTCAAGAATATGTAGGCAGTAACTGTTAATTGTACACTTAACAGTATTACACTGCTTTCTGGAATACTTGATTCTGACTGGTCAGTCACATTCCAAGGTATGTTATTCCCAGATAACAACCACTGACACTAATAACAGGTTCATCCTGGTACTCAGAATCATCTTGATGTTCAGTGAAAATGTTCACTTTCATATTTATATGCATCACTGTTTTTGACTGTTGGTGCCATCTTGTGACTGAATAATGTGTAGTTTAGTGTAGTGCTCCATTCAGCTGTTTTTGTTTCTGTCAGTTTTGTGATTAATTAAAGAATCAGAACAATGTTTTGTGTGTAATTTTTAAGTGTTGAATAAGTTTTTAATATAAGTTATTCCAAGTGGTTGTTTTTGCAGAGTAAATCCTTTCGCTTTGTCAGGCTGGCAATAAGCCTGTTAGACTTAATTCTGTGATTTAAAACCTCCTGGATGTACTTTATCCCTTACATAAACATACTGAATAAAAGTAAAGTTGTTGAATACTTTAGTGCTCCACTAGGTGGCAACAACTGTCCACTTAAATCATTCAAGAGTCTTTTAAAATGGTCTTGTCCATAACCTAAACAAGTACTTCTTAATAAAACATTGAATTAACCCTTATGTACTGTTGGGGATGTTTTCATCCACTCTGGGGCGATTTTGTGTTTTATTTTGGCTACAACGTTTTCTGTGTTTCAGCTAGCGGAATGATTTTTGGTATCTAATCTTATTTTGACACATATTTTGAAAAAATAATAAATGATACAGTCTGGGCAAATTTACTACCCTTTTGCCTTTTCGGGATAAAAACATCCACCAAATTAAAAATGCATCAGAATAATGTTTTTTTCAATTTTGTTTTTGTATAAATCTGTTAATCAACCTCTGCCCTGATCAAGTCTACCGTTTTTAAAAAATACAAGAGTTTAACCCTTTAATTGCCCAAATTCATAAATGGTGTTACTGATTTGGTGAGAAAAAAAATTACTTATTTTCAATATAAAAAGGATGGACTGAATGTTTTTTTTTTTTAGTTTTAGCAAAGTCTTGGACTTGTGAAACAAAATTGCCTTTGATGCATTGTTTTTGATTCATTTTCATTTTTTTTTCCTCATTTACTCTTGGTGGCTGTTTTTGCCCCATTGTCTTCCATATTAACCACATTTTTTTATTACAAAACCATGATACGGTATAATCATGCATTTTTTATTGTTGGTGGGTTTTAACTGGTGGGAAGAGGTAAAATTTATAATTGTTACTGTTGATCGTGAGTTGGCACCATTAACCCTTAAAATAGGCCTGTGCAAAAAAAAAAAGAAAAAAAAAGAAAAAAAAAGTTTCTTGATTTTATATGGAGTTTAATTAACAGCACATTGAAGTGTGTGTCTGGGTATATGAGAGTGTGAGAGTGATCTTTACACACTTACCTTGTCTGCGAAAATCAAAATGTGCATCTCAGCTCTCAGAACTACATGGAGTAAATAAAAACAAAAACTGTGTATTTATGCACTATCAAATGTGGTTATAATGGAAGTCAATGAGGCAAAAACAGCCACCAACAGTAAATTAGGGAGAGAAATTTAAATCTAACAATGCATCAAAGCCAATGTTGTTACTAATCTTTTACATGTTCAAGACTGTGATTAAATGTTTTTAAAAAAATCCAGTCAACAATTACTTTTTATATTGAAAATAAGACATTTTGAGCATTTTTCACCAAATTAGTGACGTAATTTATGAATTTGGCTATTAAAGAGTAAAAAAAAAAGTAAATTTTCTAAACAGTTTAGTAGTTTTGATCAGGACAGAGGTTGATTAACAGTTAATTCAGTGGATGTTTTTATCCCTAACATAACAAAAAAGTAGTACATTTGAACAGGGCACAAGGGTTAATTATTCAAATTAATATATTTTTAAATAAACTGGAACACATCCTTGTCCTTGAAGCTGCCAAAAGGTGTTTAATTGGCATTGTATTAGTTGTATTAGCTGTATCTGTTGCTTTGTCACAGGACTTACGAGTTAAATGAGGCGCATTCTGTTAGATTAATTCAGTGTTGAACTGAATGTTTCATTATATTAAAAGTACTTCCTCCCTTGCTGGAAATATTTTTGCCACATGTATTGCATTTGGCAATTTTATCATTTTTGTAATAATTTTTTTATAAAAAGTTTAACAAAAATTATTAAAAGTTTACGGCGGTCAGTTATAGAGCCAATTGTAATGAACTATGCATGTGTGTAATGAGATCAAGAGCTTGTCGCAGGTCCTGGCAGATAGATACAACTGTAAAATGCACACCACCATTCGCTTCATGAGAAGACTGGAATAATTTGTTCCTCCTTCCTTCCTACTGGCTTGCTTGGTTTGGGACTCTTTAGTGTTTGGACTTTCAGCAGTGAAAATTAACCACAATGAACTGAACTAAACTGAACGTCAACTCTGAAAACTGGACTGACACAGCTTTGATTTAGGAGAACTTGCTTTGACACAGTCTACTTTGTAAAAGTGCAATAGAAATAAAGAGGAATTGAACTGAATTTAATTGAATTGAAAAGTCAGGAATTAAAGTGCATCATATCAAATCTGTATCTGTAGCTGGTCAGATCTGGTTAATTTTAGCGGAGACTATGTAGTTTTTGAGATTATGGAAGTTGTATTGCTTGCTTTTTCAGCATAAAAACAGTAAGACAAAGTAGTGAATATCTGCAAAAATCTTGTGCCAGATGTGCTGTTGCTTTGTTGCAGGAGAGACAAGATTGAGTCCACCTGCTTCTTCTGTTATCTCTCTCTTTTTTTTTTTTTTTTTCTCCTTGTCTTAAAAAATCCCTTCTCTTTTGGGCACTTTAATGTCAGAGTAGCCATTCTGACCCTCAAAATGAAAAGGTTTGAGCAGAAACTGCTGGTTTGGCAGAAGGGGGTCTCTGGCGCTTTCAAAGATGTCTTTTTCTTCTTTATAATGTGTGGCATGGCCTTGCAAACCGTTCAGTTGCTTGGTTTCTTTGTACTGTCCCGTATAAAGCCCCATCGCTCTTCCCAAGACCCTCTTCTCTGCAATCTATTGTCCTCGAGGTTTTCGTTTTGGTTTTATTTAGCTGAGGTTTGGATTGGGACACACTTTTCTCACCAGTGTAAGATTAAACTGTCATTGTAGTCAGTTCTGTCAAGTTAAAACGCTTCTCAGGCGGTTCACCTCTGCTCTAATGTTTTATTTGTCTTGACACATTTCACGTTTCGCCTGTGTGAGATGATTAAGAGAAGCATTACATGATCAGAGCTGCTCTAGGGCAAACAGCCCCTATCATACTCCAACAGTCAGCCTGTATTTTGTTCTGTCTCTGCTTGATAACATGAACAAAAACAGATCTGTTTATAATTAGGGAGTTTGTGACTCAGTATGATTAAATACCCCATGACTACAGTGGAACTTATTAAGAGTGATAACCTGATAATTTGGATCATTCACCCTCATTCTTTACATCTCAGTATAGCTTTTACTGTGCTCACTTAAAGGAACACTCCAAAAGAAGCACTTAGCTTAGCATTGTAGGGCATCAACCTATATTAAAAGATCGATCAGGGATTTATTAGCTAATTTCAAGGAATGAAATCTTGAAGATTCAAGTCACTTGATTCGAATGAATTGAGTCAGGCTGAATCAAATTAAAAGCTTTTATATTTTATCTACCATTTGTCCAGCAAATAGAAGACATCATATTTTACCAATCTCGTTTATATTATTCCCATGGCCAACAATAATAACATATTAAAATAAGTATTGGGTTAAATTTAGCAAAGTAACAAAATCTACAGCTCAAGGCAATGATGTAGAAGCACTAAACACAATATGCCAGTGGGTTCCCACAGCATAGACAGGGTGTCTGTGGGGTATTAAAAGTTGATAAAACAATTGAGAAAATTACAGCCCTAAAAAGGTATTAAGAAGTCTTAATCCCAATTTTACAAGGTCTTAAATTTTGTTCAAGCGTTGCTCATAGTTCATAGTGTTTGACTACAAAAAAACATTAAAATATTTATTTTCCTCGATTGGTTCAGGCTCTCCACATGTAGCGAAACCATAGAGCAAAACAGACGGCAAAATGGGATAATGCAAGTTTGCATACTCCTGGTTGGAGAAAGACGAGTTTAAACTGTGGCTGAAACTTGTCGCTGAAAACAACCACGTTATTTATTCTGTCAAGGTTTGTTTCTTCCAAGCTTATCTAAGTTGTGTTGCAAGGTTGTGCTTTATTCATTTATTTAACTACAACTGTTTATTAGCAACTGTTTATAAAGTTAAAGGTTTGATACTAATTAGAACTTGAAGTGGTGACGAGGTCTTAAAATATTCTGAGAAGGCCTTTCAAAAGTCTTAAAAAGATATTGAAATTCCCTTTAGGATTCCTGCATATACCTTGATAGATCATTAAATTAGATTAAACCATTAGTGCCTCACTCAGAAATTACAAGAGTTTAGGTTATTTTTTTTTTGTTTTGTGCTAAGACTAATGGAAAATAAGTTACTATTTTCGAAACCATTATCTCTAGGTACGATACTTTTATTCCAGTGTAATAATCAAGGATCTTTTTTGCTGTACTATGCCTGCAGCAGACGCAATTATATTATGCAATGCCTGAAAAGCTTCCAAATGTCTTCATGGTTGCAAGACAGGCTGGATGGTTGGTTATACTCAGGCACAACTTATTAGTATTGCGCCTACTGCAGCCATGGTACATGGTACATTTTTGAGCCATGCTAATGGTCTAATCCAATTCAATGATCTACGCTAAGCTAAGCTATAAGTGCTCCCATTAGACCTTGAGTTTGTCTAAATGCACTAAAAATGATTAAACAAAAAAAAAAGTGGAGTGTTCCTTTAAAATGGAACTATGTTTTTTTTTTTTTCACTTACCTTTAACATCTTGAGCTGTATCATACCCAACCATGTGCTGGCTTAGTACCATTTCTGCTGTGCTTTGGCAACTATGGACCATTTATAGTCCAGCAGTATAGACTGTATCCACTCAGACCTCATGTTGATGGTCTGCACTGGAGAACAAAAAATCTCTGTATTTGAAGTACAAATAATCAGAAATTCATTGGCCTGAGTCCATGTGGGCTCTACAAGATTAAAGTTGTCATCACAATGATGAACCATTTTTCGTCAAATTTTCACAGACATTGTTGAATAATTTCAGTAAGAATCCACACAATCAGGAATTCCCTTAAGGCCAACGATTTTCACATGCTGATTTTGGAGTGGGTTCAAGTTGGTTATGCTAATTCTCTGCATTGATTAAACACTTCTTGGTTTGAAAGCAACTTTTCTATGCTGGACAAATAGACGGTGAGTTTTTGTACCTGCAGAAATTGGCAGAATTGTGATGGATGGCAAGTTGAAGCTCACAGTTCATGATCCAGTTTTTCTGCTTTTCTGTGAATGAACTAAGTTATATCATAATTCATAAAGGGAAATAAATTTGTAGCATAAAAAAGCAGCAGTTTCTGATTCTGTGAGTGAGCACATTTGTTATTGTGACTGTAAAGGAAGCCTTTATTTTCATTGTAACTGCATAAGGTTTTATATACATGCCATTTAACAGTTGGAGCAGCAGTGACAGATGCATACTTTTTATGGATGTGTGTCAGTTAAAGCCACAATAAACACACCGAGTGAACTTCTTAATCCATATGGTTGGATTACTCAGAGCAAGGTAAACAGGTGTCCTCTGACCAATGATAAATGTTGTCTTGTAAAGGACAACCAAAGAAAGGGAGGAAATGCAGCACTGTATTTAAAAAAGCATATAAAGGAAATGTACTACACCATCAAAACTAGAACAGTGTTTCTTAAACTGTTGTACATGTAAATACATCACAGAAATTGCAAATACACATTGCATTGTACATTGCATTGCATTTTAGTGGTACGCGGAATTCCTTCTGGTACGTGGAGAAATCAAATGTCATATGTACATGCTACATATATTTAAAGATTTATCAAAAATGGTTTATATATGAATGTATTGACATATAGCCTATATTTATGAGGTCCAGGCAACATTTCAAGGTGTTAATAAATAGGCTACTATATGTTAATACTTTACATTTAAGTACTTAAATAAGAGTTTTTTTTTTTACTTTTTAAGAACAGTAACCTACCATTTTTAACTTTTAAAAGCACATTTAAATTTAAATGTTGATGATTTTATCTATTTTTTTTACATATATGCACAGTACAGTATAATGTTCAAACTATTTATAATGTTTAAAGTGGCTCACAATAATAAATGTTCTTAATAATAGAAAATAATCTGCCTCGTTTTTGAAGTGTACAGAGCTGTAGCTGCTTTACTGGGCCTACTACGCTACTGTATTTTAATACTGGTCATTATGGTGGTACTTGCAAAGACAACTTTTTCTGAGGTGGTACTTTTGAGAAAGTTTGAAAACCACTGGTCCACAATATTATATTGTGAGCTGAATGTACTGTAGATAAACAATATTGGTCAGTTTGACTCTTAAACCTGCAGTACTTGTTTTTTGTTTACTAGCAAATCACCAAAATACAGTAGGTGCTTGATTGTTTGAAAATGCTTGCTGTTTGAAAGTGAAGAAATACAAATTCTTACAATGCAGTGATGTTTCTGTAAACTCCATGAAATGAATCCTTAAATAGAAAAGCAGCCCTAATTGACCAGTCTAATGGAGTTTTTATTTAGTTTTTTGTTATTTGCATCAAAAGTATTCAGAGCATAATCAAGATCCCATAATGCAATTTAAAGGTGTAAAGTAAAATTAAAACTCTCTATATGCAGCGGCAGAGATTGAAATGTCTTACTCTGAAATGTCAAGTAAAAGTGCCATTACTTGTTAGAACATATAGTGCAAGTTATTCTTTTATTAAAGTAAAAGAAAACTTAAAAAAAAGTGTCCTGTTTTGTCAAGTTTACCCTGTAGCCTAATGACAGATGCTTTCAGCTTAAATTGTTCGTTGTCCAAAATGTTAACAGCAATGGTATGGTGTTTTAAAAAAAGAACATTGTATTAGCCTACTGCACAGGCCTACATATGTAGCATTTTGCATCAGGGAATAAATATGCAGTGTCTCAACGCATATGTAGATACATTTAGCAGTCAGTCTTTTGGCCCTATCATACACCTGGCGCAATAAAGCGCAAGACGTGTTGGTTGCTATTTTCATATAAAAATCCATTAGCGCCTTTTTGTGGATTCATTGGTGTGTTGGTCTATAAAGGAAGTGTGTTAAGGTGCGTTGCTGGTGCGTTGCTTTTTTGAGGCAACTGACATAGACTGCACCATTGACCAACTAAAAGCTGATTTAAAATCCAGCACAGAGTTTTTGTAATTTAAAGAGCACGTTAGTGCGCCATGTGGGTCCAAACGTGTCACATTGCTTAATACACAAAGGATGTACAGCAATACACAAATATCTTTATATGAAAAAAATTGAAGGATTAAAATGTTAAAAATATATATTATTTTCTATATAAATATAAAAACCATTCCCTTCATGCTTTATGCATCAGTGGCTTTGTAATCTGTCTCTGTTGTAGTCTGTTATTTATGACAATTTGCATTTGTATATTATTATTAGTTTTAGTAGTATTTTATATATGCATATTTTGTTTTAATTAAAACAAGTTTAGATATGTCCAACTGTCGGGTTTTGGAGATACATGCATTACTATATGGGGCATAAGAATACTGTAGGACTTGTGTTTGGATATAACTTTACCACACTTTATTATTGTTCATTCATTTGTTTGCTGATGAAAACTGAATTTAGAAATAGTTTTGAAATAAATTTGTATGCTTAACAATTAAAATTAAGTAAAATAAGTAGACTAATGGATGTTTTCAGTGGAGTGAGGTTCCACTGTTTCTTTAGTCTATGAATGTAAAGGAGTAAAGTAAAAGTAAAGAGAAAGTAAAGAGACCGAATGGAGGAGCCTTATTCTTTATTCTCGCGCAGATGGTCTGTTTAACTGTTTTCTCACTAGACAAGCGTTCAGTTTTTCCACTTACAAAGTCCATCATGTAAATGGCAAATGCGCCATGGCGTGACACAACTGACTCGTAAAGGGAATGGGAGATGAGACTCTGATTGGTTTAATGCATGTTATGCTCAAAACACACCCATAACTAAGAATAAGGACACAACTTTTAGACCATGCGCCAGGGCACAGACCATGTTTTTCCATCCTTAAAATAGCAAAAGTGGTAATGCTTTTGCGCCATGCACTTTAGACTTTGCGCTTAGATTGTTAAAATAAAGCCCTTTGAGTTAACTTAACGAGTGTACTTTGCATGCAGCGCCCCCACATCTTGGTGCTCATGACAAGAATAGCATGTGCAGTGAATTGGGTCTAAATCACTGTCATTCATAAATGAATTATATTTTTGCAGTTTTGCACAATATAATCCACCATGATCCCATTACACAAAACTGAAAGCGCACGTCAAATTAACACATTGTCAATATTATTTGAGTCCATTATTTGGTGCCCATGTCTTATGGGGTAGCTGAGCTCCTCTTAGCTCCCCCGTAGTTCTCACCTTGGTCTAGTCCGTGTACCAGTTGTTCTGCAACTGTCAAAATATTTTAGTGTCACTTGTTTGCTAAATCCAGAACTAAACCTGGTCTACATTCCAATCAAAAATCTAAATTCTGCTTTTTTAAACTCGTTTTCTTCTTGGTGTAATGGTCTCAGTTGGTGATGATAATATTGCAGAGGAGGAGCTGGACAGCGATTGCGATGAACAAAGAACAACTTCATCCTTTCTTTTTGCCACATTTTGACTGCGTCAGCGCAGAGTCCATCTCCACTTCTCCCTCAATCTTTCTCCAGCTTTCATTCTTTCAGTCTCTGCTTAACTTCAGAGGATTGAGAGTAAAAGCTTACATCAGCCTCCCCCCTTCCACTTGATGAAGGACTGCGGGTGTAGAGGTTTTCGCCCCGTCCTGGAGGTGTTTGTGCATTTAGACTGTTGTTGTAGCCAAGTTCATATGGCTCTTGATTAGAGGTCGGACTCTCTCTGCAGTAATACACTCTCTTGTTTTTTCACCCACACGCAATCTCTAGCAGTTATATAGTCAAGTAAAAAATAGACACACACACAACAGTAAAACACCCACTATGTGTAATAGATGACTCGACACTAAAAACACTGATTTCAGCATATGGTCCAAGTGAACTCATCTTAACAATCTGTTGCAGCAGAGAATTGGAGACCTAGAAATGGTGCTGCTTGGGCATCCAAATATTTCTCTTTAATGGATCCAGTCTTTACTGATCCCTGTGCCACCATGAAGGCAGCGGGTTATTATAGCAGAGCAGTTCAGCAAATACCAGTGGGACTCGTTGGCACAAGCTTTCTTTATCCACTTATGGCAATCAAGAAGCGGCTGCAGCTTTAGACTGATTTAGGATGACAAGTAATGTGGGCATGCCTGCTTCTGCCGGCCCGCAGACATGCTATGGCTAACAAGAACATTGTAGTCATTACAGTTCATGCAAGGCTTTCCCATATTCCCTTATCTTATTGCTCTCATATCCCTTGAGCGCCATTTCGTTCGGTTCGAATTGATGCAACAAATGAGCAGAGGTTTATCTTGCCAGACTTTATACAACTGTTGACCTGTTTCAGGAATAGTAAATACTTATCAATGGCAGGCAGCAAATCTCTTCTTTCACAGTGCTCTAAGACGGACGGAGCTGTTGTTGAGGCAATTTTGTCACCCTTTGTCTTCATGATGTGCATTCCACGCTATGAAAAATGGAATCTGTGAAGAAAAAAAAAAAAAAGGTACACGCATTGCTTATCTCTTATTAGTGTTGTCGTCGCACTTGTTGGACTTCACACACACATCGGTTGTTTAATCCTACACTTAAAGCTTATGCAAATATTTGTCTTTTTTGTGTAAGTATATTTAACTGAATTTATTTGTGTTTATCCATTTTCAAGTAAGAAAAAAGATTACTTCTAATTTATTTCTTCTAAATAAACTTTCTTAAAGTGCAAATAAAATTAGTTAGATAGTTTTAATGGTTGCAAAATAATACAAATTTCCCAGATCGTAATTAATTGAACATCGTAAGCTCAGTTTAGTGTTTAGTGGTGTTTAATTATGGAGTAGATGTATTTAATTGCAATTATATATTCAATAAAAAAATCATATTTCATGCTATTTATTTCCTCCATTAGAAGATGAAACTAAAACTCCTCTCTTTTATGTTTTGTAAATGCTTAAAAGACCAATTCACACAAAAATGAAATGCTCCTATCCTTTACTCACCGTTCACTTGTTCAAAACCAGTTTCTTTCTTCTGTTGAACATAAAAGAAGATATTTTGAAAAGTGCTGATTGCTGGCTCCCGTTGACCTCCATAGGTTTTATTTTGTACAGAAGTCGATAGGTGTCATCAACCAGCATTTTTCAAAATATCTTCTTTTTGTGTGACAGAATTTAAAATCACAAAGAGGATAATAAATGGTGAGGTCATTTTCAGTTTGAGTGAACTATCTCTTTAAGTCCAATTTAAAGCTGTTCGTTTTTCTTTACTTTTACCTTCAGTAGAATTTTGGCTAGATGCTTGTACTTTTAATTAAGTACACCTTCACTCAGAATTTACTCCTGATTTAGACTTTTTGGAAGAAAAAAAGCATTTTAAGAAGTAGTTTGCCCTTTAATGTGTAAATCTTTGATTACACATTCTCAATGTACAACTTCTAAAGAAACTCGTTTGGTTCTTCAAAGGTGTTATTTTTGTTCTTTAGGGCATCCCAAATTCAATGCATATACAAGACCATTAGGGAAGGCCCTTGCTTAGGGTACACAGACACCCCAGTACACATTATTATCCAAATCCTGTGGACTAAAAACAGTCCAACAAAAATCATTTTCAAACAACAAACTAGACCGTTTCCTCAAAGCAGGGCTTCTAAACTCTGGGCCACAATGTTCTCTTTCCTTAAGAGTTTAACTCCAACATAGAACTTTCTAGTAATCCCAAAGAGCTTGAACAGCTTGTAAAGGTTTTTTGATTTGGTTTGGAGCTGAACCCCATGCTGCATTCCAATTTGCCACCTTATAGTATACCCTAAGAAAAAGTACACACTTTTGAGTGTGTAACAGAAACGTACAACACTTTGGGACAAATACTACATTATAACTGTCTTAAACAGACCCTCTTATGATAATTTACTGTACACTAAGTCACCGTATGAACTTCCCTGTTTATAGTCTTGATACTATCAGCATCATCCACATGTACTTAGAAATAAATTAACACATTAATCTACCGTTCTCATGGGTCTTTCATGCAGACAGAACTTTGCTTTGATGCTTTTAAAAGTTTGTCCAAACATATCTTTATAAAAAATTTACAGGTGAACTGTAATGCAGATAACATTTGATTAAATGTTCACTTCATCTAAGTAGATATTAAGTTTAAATTATTCAAACTTCTTTACTTGATCATCTCCACTTAACTGTCAGTCTTTTGAATTTGCAATGTTTGTCTTTTTTTAACCTCTTAAACCTGTGCTTTGGTTGTTTTTGTATACACTTTCAATGATAAATGTGTTGTGGGTAATGTAGTGTCATGAATTATGATAATATTTGCAAATAATAATTACCATAGGCATGCAGTAAGAATATAATTTCAGCAATAATAAATTTGACACCATACATTGGGTTGTACACCAGCCCCACCAACATTTGGACCAAGCAAATCGACATCACTTTAATGAATGGACTGAAGAAAAGAACCCGGACTATTTTGAGGATTTACAAATGTTATAAACCCCACACCAGATGTCGGAGAATTTCCTTTCCACAAGTAGAACTGAACTGTCGTTTCTGAATGTATTTGGTCATACTTTCATTATGTTGGCTGCTAATCAGCCTCCAGAGTCAGGCTGTTAATAGCTAGTGTTATCGCTCATTAGCTATGAAAGCTGAGACTTTAATATTGGCAATGCGGAGAGCAAGCGTAGCCAGAAGTATTTGACACAACAGCTCTAAACTAAATACACTCAAGTCCAAAGAGGGTTTGATTGCTTGTTATCTAATTGTGGTTCATATATTATTTCCTTCATTTTAGCCAGTGGCAACCAGTGATGTTGATATTGAACTGTGACAACACAAACAGTACTTAAGGATTAAGGTTTAAAGATATAGTTCACCCAAACATTTAAATTCTGTCATCATTCATTCAACCTTGACAAACCAGTTGTTTTTGTTTGTTTGTTTGTTGGTTTGTTTGTTTGTTTGTTTGTTTTACAAAAGAAGATTTTTTTTAAGAATGTTGGAAAGTTGTAACCATTGACTGAGATAGTAGGAAAACAAATGCTATAGTAGTCAATGTTCCAGCATACTTATATTTTCTTTTGTGTAGAAAAAAAAATATCTAAAATAGTTTGAAACAACCTATTTTAATGAATTAATCTTTGTATTTTTGTTAAAACGTTTTTATATATATTTGTACTATTCATGACTTGATTCATGACAATTTTCATTATGTGTATCCTTCTACAATTTTTACTATATATAATATTTGCTTTCATTAAAACACTGCATATTCTTTTATTAAAACTAAGCATAATTTACTTTTTTACTAAAGCTATGAAACCTATTCAATCAAAATTAAATGATGTTCATTCATTGTTTCCTTCCTTCCTTTAAAAATTAAAAAGAAAATAATTGTTTGTATGTTTGTGCATGTGTACAGTTAAAGTCAGAATTATTAGCCCCCCCTGAATTTTTATCCCCCCTGTTTATATTTTTCCCCAATTTCTGTTTAACATAGCAGGTTTTTTTCAACACATTTCTAATTATAATAGTTTTAATAACTCATCTCTAATAACTGATTTATTTTATCTTTGCCATGATGACAGTAAATAATATTTGACTAGATATTTATCAAGACACTTCTATACAGCTTAAAGTGACATTTAAAGGCTTAACTAGGTTAACTAGGCAGGTTAGGGTAATTAGGCAAGTCATTGTATAATGATGGTTTGGTCTGTAGAACTCTCGCAAAAAATATATATATATAGCATAAAGGGGCTAATAATTTTGACCTTAAAATGGTTTTTAAAAAATTAAAACCTGCTTTTGTCCTAGGTGAAATAAAACAAATAAGACTTTCTCCAGAAGAAAAAAATACTTGCTCTGTTAAACATCATTTGGGAAATAATTAAAATAGAAAAAAAACTAAGTGGGGCTAATAATTCTGACTTCAACTGTATATAAACATTGTATACAACCAGTATATCATCAAAATGAAAAAAAAAATCAGATTAATAAACTGCTACAGTATATAACTAAGAAGTTCATGCAACTTCTAACAGTGGCTGATTTTAGCTCTATGCATGTGCAAAACAAGGGAAACATATCAATTAAATACAAAGTGTACATTCATCTTCATTATGTTTTTTTGGCATTATTTAGAGCATTCAACCATAAATTTCCCCACATTTAATGTATTTCTTACCTTTTTTTGTAGTGTTTGCCTTTGACATAGGAGGGATACAGTCAGATGAGCTCAAGTAGTGGCCATTGGTGTAAAGACAATTTATTCAAATTCTCAATTTCATAGTCTTCATTTAGCTTAGAATATTTGCTGCTTTTTAAAATCATAAAAAAGCTGCCACTCTTCAGGTGGTTGTAAGTCTGTAATTAGCATTGCTTGGTATAATAGAGGATTCACGAGTATGCCGAACTCTGTACTTCTGGCGTTTTAAACGGCGAATGTATTTTGACTTTCTTAAACACTTCAAAACAAATTGTAAATGGAAACCTTTGATGCTCTCCAGAGAGAAAACACAAATGCACACTTAAATTTACCAGTTCTGTTTCACCAGTATCCTATTTTTAAAGCGTCTGAATCTGTATGACTTGGTGGTTTTTGGTTTTGTTTCTACTAATATTGGTCATTGGTGAATTTGCTACTTTGAGCAACTGTTAACTGCCTGTTTTAAATGTGACTTCTGCAATAGTGTCTTTTTGTCTCCAAAAATTGTTAATGTGTCACTGTAGATCTACAGTGGGTTTGGATTAAAACCATGCAGTCAACTTAATCACTGTTCTCATTGCTAGGTTAAAAATTATGTGTAAAAGTTAGTATTTGTAGCTTTTTATGTGCTACATGATGCTTACACACATAGACTATGCAGTAGATATACATTCACCAGCCAATTAATTTGGTGCACCACTGTACTTGTCCCAGGTTGGACCCTTATTTGCCTTCAGAACTGCCTTAATCTTTTGTGACATAGATTCAACAAGGTACTGGAAATATTCCTGATTTTGGTCCATATTGACATTGATAGCATCACGCACTAACTGTAGATTTGTCGGCTGCACATCCATGATGCGAATCTCCTGTTCCACCACATCCCAAATGTGCTCTATTAGATTGAGCTCTGGTGACTGTAAAGGCCATTTGAGCACAGTGAACTCATTGTCATGTTAAAAAAAAAAAACAGTCTAAGATGATTTGCGCTTTGACAAGGCACGTTATCTTGCTGGAAGTAGCCATCAGAAGATGGGTACACTGTGGTCATAAAGTGATGGACATGGTCAGCAACAATATTAGGTAGGCTGTGGCACTGACACAATGCTCACTTGGTACTAATGGGCCCAAAGTGTGCCAAGAAAATATGTCCCACACTATTAGACCACCACCACCAGCCTGAACCGTTGATACAAGGCAAGATGGATCTATGCCTTCATGTTGTTGATGCCAATTTCTGACTACCATCCACATGTCACAGCAGAAATCAAGACTTATTAGACCAGGCAACATTTTTCCAATCTTCTATTGTGCAATTTTGGTGAGCCTGTGCAAATTGTAGCCTCAGTTTCCTGTTCTTAGCTAACAGGAGTGGCAGCCGGTGTGGTCTTCTGCTGCTATTGCCCATCCAGTTCAAGGTTCCACGTGTTGTGCGTTCAGAGATGCTCTTCTGCATACCTTCCTTAAGTTACTGTTGCCTTTCTATCAGCTCAAACCAGTCTGGCCATTCTCCTCTAAACTCTGGCATCAACAAGACATTTGCACCCACAGAACTGATGCTTACTGGATATTTTCTCTTTTTGAGACCATTCTCTGTAAACCCTAAAGATGGTTGCGCGTGAAAATCCTAGTAGATTAGCAGTTTCTGAAATACTCAGACCAGCCCGTCTAGCACTAACAACCATCACCTTTATTCCACATTCTGATGCAACTGTAACAGATCGTCTATGTCTACATGCCTAAATGCATTGAGTTGCTGCCATGTGATTGGCTGATTAGAAATTTGATGTAACGAGCAGTTGGACAGGTGTATCAAATAAAGTGATCGGTGAGTGTAGTCTAAAAGTTTTGAAACAAAACAAAAAAGATTTTACTCTTGTTTGTGGTAGTTTTGGACTAATTGAAATGTAATGGAAGATTGAAACACATTTGCCAAATAAGCTCTGATGTAGCAAACTTTACATGCTTGACTTAACTATTGGTTACTAGGTTACCAATACTACAGTAGGCTGCCTTAACAACTCGATGGAAACTCGTCTAATTCACATTCAGGATTTTTTTTCTCTTTTTTTGTTTCTTGAACCTTAAAAATGTTTACTTCATGTTAGGATAAAACTCCATTTCATACTTCCTTCCTGAAAGTGCACATCTGCAGTGTGACTCATGTACCACAGTGTTGAATGATATATTATGCAGTTCTAACCTGTAAGGTAATTCTTTCTTAAAAGCTCATTGACCCAGTGTTTTTGTATATTTATTTATTTATAGAAAGGCAAAGCTCGCACAATCTTGCATTGTCCGTCTGATATGGCATTCAGAACTCATTTTGTGAGGAATACTTAGATATTTAAAAAATCACCTAAAGTCAGAAGAAATGGTTAGTGGATGTATTGAGTTGACAAGGTCATGCACAGAAATTAGGCTTCTCAAGGGTCACAAAACATCTGGAATATTAGAGAAAAAAATTCAGGGGCTGGAAAAGTCCAAGGAAAGTCACAGAAAGGTCAGTAGCTATGTTTCCATCAAAAAATGCGAATGAACTTTATGCGCAAAACTGGATTATCAGATAAAAGATGTGCGAATGAAGCAGCGTTTTCATCCAACGAGTCAAAGAGAACAAAATTGTCACTTCCTGATTAAGTGGTGCCAAATATTAACAGTAAAAACTGAATTTGCTGCAGTAGGAGAAAATGCCTCAATCTTTTCTTCATTTAATAAATGACTTGCGCCTCAGAAGGCAATCCTGACACGCAGTGAAAGCAAGGTGGCGTTTGAAGGTGTCAGACGCGGAGCACAGACACTCTTGATTCTGGAGGTCATTAATAATATAATAACACTAATACTTAAACACTTGACCAAAACAACATTTCAGATCGTTTATAATGTGCTCAGCCTCCTGGTTTGTCTATTTACACACATTTTTATCATCACATGATCTCTTACAGCAAAATCACATGACCTTTTTTAATGCACATACTGGAATTTGTGTGGTAAAAGTGTTTATGCAACTATTTTCTTATTGAATAAAACATTTATCCTACTCAGTTATGCGCATATGTTTTTTATGCACATTTTCAAAATATATGCGCATCATGGCGTTTCCATCTACCTTTTTTTATGCACATATCCAAAATGCTACTGAATGTAGCTACTGAAGTCTCAAGTGAAAATAGGTTTTTCTACAGTATCTGTAACAATTTTCATTTACCAGATCTGTCTTGTCATATACTCCATTTTATATAAATTCATAGTCTGTTCATTTTTTGGGGGGGGGGGATTCACAGGTCAAAAGTAAAAAAATCCTTACATGGACAGACTGTAGATTGTTTATTTATTCATTTATTTTGTACAAAAAGAGAAGCAATTAATTCAGTAGCTGTGAATCATACAGTATACAGACGCTTTGCTATTTCTGTCTTTACTGAAAATGTGTCTGTGAAGCGCAGCATTTCAGATCAAACCCTCCTCTTTGCTTGTTTGCTCAATGCTTGTTGTGAATTATTGAAAAACAGAACTCACAAATTGAGTGTCTGAATGATTTGGCATGTGAGACACATGTCTTTTTGCGCTCTCTGCGTTCTCTCTTTCTGCCTGCTGCAAGGCACTGATATTAATTCCACTGATCTGTGGTCTCAGGGGCTTGTGGGAATAATTAGGCAGTTGGATTACGGCTCATTTGGGGGATTATATTCCTGCATTAATCTCTCACAGTGGCCCAGGTTTATCTCAGCATGGCTGGTCCCGTTTTCTCCTGCTTGTTGTAGTCTTTTTCTCTTAAACTTTCTCCAGGGGGGTTGGGCAGTTACATATCTGAGATAAATATAACACTTGTTTTCCCATCCAGTCTCGGAGCCCCCTTAAAAGATTCATTTTTTTGCATTTTTCCCCCCGCTTGACAGTTAACCATCAATCTATGAGATTGTTCACAGTGCTTCCAATTCCAAGTCCAATCTTCAAGACTGACTTGTAAAAAGTGGCCAAATCAGATCCGTTTGTTCAGACGGTGTGGTGAACATCCATTATATTTGATGTCTGAGGGACATCAGATAACAAAAACGTCAGAAGTTTTAAAACCACACATTGATGTGGTGCAGATTTAGGCTAGGTCACAGGTGTCTGCATCTTTATTTTATGTTCCATCTTAATTCAGCTTAATTGATATGTTCAATCTGTTTGACGTGAATAATTATGTATACTAGTTATATATATATATACAAGTTGCTCAGAACAAACATTTGACTCTCTGCATTTATAGATGAGGATTTTAACTAATTTTACAGTAGCGCTGCACAATATATTGTTTTAGCATTAATATTGTAATGTGCACATCACCAATATTCACATCCTCTTATATGCAATATTGAGTCTGAATTATAGTTGACCAGAAGCCAGAGAATACATGTGATTTGTCACTGCTAAGTTTAACCATAACTGAGTGAAAGTTTATCTTTTAATTTTAAGACCAAGAGCATTTTTATGAGCATTTCAAGAGTTAATAAATGTATGATGTTTGGAGGTGTATCAAAGCTTAATTGTATTTAATCATTTGTACGATTACCTAAAAAAACAACAAAAAAGTTTTTTTTACTCAATTTTTGTCTTGTTTCTGATCCAAATATCTGCATTTCACAGCGAAAATAAGATTATTTTACATACCCCATTTGTAGTTTATTTTGCTTAAAAACTTTTAATTTTGACTTCTTAAATTTTCTTCTAAAGGTGAAAACAAAACAATATTTGAACTTTTAGTGAGACAAAGTAAAAAATGATTTTTTTTGCATTGTGATTATTAAATTTCTGTACCTAAATACTGTTAGACTCTTCAGAAAAACCGTTAAGTATTATTATCGTACAGTTATTATTCTAAATAAATAACAGAAATCAATCCTAAATGTCTATGTAAAGACACAACTGGAGTGATAAGCAAAAGATTTCATACGTAATCTTAGCATAAGTATTTATTATTACAATTCTATAGAATAATAATAATATATACTGTAATTTGTAATAATAAAATATGTTTATAGAATTATCTGTGGTCTTAGACCAGACTCATGGCCTGGAATTAATGTTATGAAGTCTTACCTCCCTGACTCATTATCTCTCCTTTCTGTTCATAGCCATGCTTAGTCAAAATAATATCATATTTTATAAACTTTTTAGTTTTGTCTGTTTTGCAAAACTCGCTGCGTGCCGACACCTCTGTATAAAAGGCTGTTACTCCGGTTTTACAGTGTGCAAGCAGTGTGAATTTTATTGCCGTGCATGTAAACAACCTGAATTTACACAAGGAGCAGGAGCAGCGTGCAGGAATAGTTTTCTGCGCGCATGTGTCAATTTGTTTTCATTAGCTTTGTTTCAGTTGCACATAGAGAATAACAAACTGTTGCGTGCAAAATATTCTAAATATGAATTGTCCCTAATGTCTTTATTCTGGGATTTCCACTCTAAATGAATACACTTGCATTAAGTAAATCATATCTCCAAGCTTTTAACTTTAAATCTGCCACTGCTTTTGAAACTGTATCGCAGAAACATAAAGTTTTAAAAAAAGTAATTTTTTTTCAATATTGAAAACCTATTTTAAAATATAAGCTATATAATTTTGAAAACCTGCATTAAATTCTTTAAACAGCCCAGAGTTGTTTAACTATAGCCATACACCTAGTATGAATTAATATAAAGCATTTTTATGTTTAGGGAAGCTAGGGTCATGCTCTCAGTTATCTTCTGTTATGCTTCAGATGTGTTTTGTCTATAGAAATGCATTATTCAGAGGTGTAAAGTGATGTGACTGCCGTTTTATGTGCACTGTGTACTGGTGTAATAATCTGATTTGTTTTCAATGAATTTCATTATAGATTTTATTGATTAGTTGTTGCAACTCTTGTTTAGATCGGTTTGTAATCTTTACAAACCACACTGCAAAGAAATTTGAGTCCGATACACCAAAATCATTGATTTTTGCTGCCTGCCTGTACGCAACCTAAACAGTGGTGTGTAGAACAAATCTGTGTGATGAAACAAAACCAGACAACAATGCTGAAAACTCTTCTGAGCTTAGCTGGTTCAGAGATAGACTTCTCCCAAAAATGAACATTTATTGCTAATTTACTCGCTTTCAGGCCGTACAAGAGATTGGGGAACTTATTCTTCTGTAGAATGTTGATAAATTTTATCTGAAAACATTGCACATACTGATAGTTTTGCTTCATTAGACTTAATAGAATATTAATTCAGTTTTGCCTGAATGTGTTTTTTTGTGTGTGTCTTTGAGTGAAGGCTGAAATGCATTGTTTTTAAACCTCTAAGACAATGGCTTCAGCTAAAAATCTTTTTTTTTTTTGTTATGTTCTGCTGAAAAAAAGTGTTCTACGACTCAAAAACTTTAAAGACAAGCATACATGGTGCAGATTCTGAAAGTTCAAAGATCACAAAAAATATGAAAAAGTGTATGTTAAAATGGTTTGTGCTCAGTAGTACAGTATGTATATGTAGAACAGACTTCAAATACAGCACATATGAAGAGATGATGCCAACCTTTGAGGACAACACATACACCTAATATGTAAATACCTAAATCAGCTACAGTATATGCAATGAAATTGCAGGTTAACCATGTCTGTATATAATAATTTATATTTGATTGTAACGTTAACTTAATTGCATTGTAGAGCAATAACATGTACCTTTAATATAGCTGCTTTGAAACAATAATTATTGTAAAAATCACTATACAAATAAACTTGATATACAGCACGGTTTTGGTCTGGTCCGGACAAAACATGGACGGAAGAATATCTTTCAGGACTTCTCTCTCTCATAACAACTGCGAACTGTGAATGTTTGCTACACAAAGCATACAGGTTTTTCAGCACCTAGAAACCAGCACTCATGGTCACCACATGTGTGAATTATAAAGCTTTGTCCAGTGTAAACCATCACGTCATGCCGCATCATACAGTGCATGACATTCAGCGAGTTTGTCTTCCTGATTAGTCAACTTAAGATAAATTGACAGATTGACTCATTTAACCACACATACTTCACAAATTCACACATACGTCTCATCCAAGTGGCTCATATCGTGAAGTTCTCTCACATGGTACAAACAATGACCATACAACCGTCAATGACTTACAATCGGCTTCTCCTGATCAGGGAAAAAAATCACTTACAAGCTTGTACAAAAATTTAAATTGCACTAGGTTTGGCGGCATTTGAATAAATCACCAGTAAATTTCCATTTTTGAGTAAACTTTAAAAAAATGGCAGAAATGTCTACTGTTTAAATACTTTAAAAACGCTACAGTGAAAACCTGTAACCTGGTTAACAGTAAGTAAAATAACCCTAAATTAATTTTCCTGCAATTCCCTGCATGACACTTCACTTTTTATGTTATTGTTGACATTGCTATAGTTCTTTTTCCCATCAGTTACCCACATTAGTTTTATTATACATCTAATGTTGATACTTATGTTTATTTCATTACTTGAATTGTATGTCTGTTACCATGATGTTGTTTCATAATCAGTGTAACAAAGGGTATGATGTGTAGATGTTAGTACTTTAAAGCATTGGTGTTTTAACACTAGATTTTAATGAAATACAGTGGTTTACGTACATTTTTTTATTATTATTTAACGTTGTGTATTATAGTTTTAATGTTAAAACACTGCCAACCACCGCTGCCTTTTTACTGTAACAATTTGTTTAACTTTTTTTTTTTTTTTTGTCACCGCGTCAACCATCACATCTTGTAGTTTGACCAGCTGACAAGTGGCTCAAACCTCTCTAAAGCCACCCATGCAGGCAAGCTGTAAGAAAGACACTGAGCATTGATATCAGTGTGTTCTGGTGTTTCATCTCAGATCAGTATTCAGCATGGCTGCACCTCAGCATCTGATTCAGCACTGCTGCTCTCCTGAAGGTTGATTGAAAGATCTCTCTCTTTTCTCCGCTCGGCACATCCATCTTTACCCCTCTGCTCTGTCTCTTTGGATATGCCTTATATTCCTGATGGTAGTTTAAAGCACACATCAGTAAATATGCACTTTGATGTGCTGCAGTGGGACCGTGTGTGTGACAGTTGCTCTGCTCCCCGGAGCGTTTGCGTTCTCTCTCTCCCGCTCTCCCTTTCTCTCTCCTCTTTATAAGATTTTCTGTTGTGTGTTGGGCTGCACAGTCGAACATGGATGGACAGATACACAAAACACACACACATAGATTAAATGACTTGTGGCTCCTGTGGAGAGGGATGGCAGTCAGGCGGTGGAGATTTCTAATTGAGTCGAGTGCTGTTGAAAAAGCTTTTTTTGCTCTTATATCTTTCTCCATCTATCATCTTTCTCTCTCACACACAGACACATGTACTGATTTAAATGACCATAATCATTATTATTAATAAAGGGGACATATTATGCCATTTCTTTACAAGATGTAAACTAAGCCTCTGATGTTCAGAGAGAGTGTATGTGAAGTTTCAGCTCAAAATACCACACAAATGATTGTTTAACTCTTGAAACCCTTTTTACGCGTTTTGATCCAAATTGTGCCATTTTGGTGACTGTGATTGGTGAAATTTGATTGTTCTCTCAGAGCTACAAACACGGTAAAAGACTAGATAGGATACACGGGTTGGGATTAGGTTTACGGTTAGGGTAGGGGTAGACGTTAAAAATACAATTTATTGGGTAGTTTAATAGATAACATAAATAATACTCTGTACAACTACAGTAATGCTTTTTTAACGTTACTGTGACAGTTGGGTTTAGGTTTGGGGTAGACGTTAATAAAATACAAATAATGGGAAATTTGATAAATAATAAAAATCATTTTGTTAACTATCAGCTGTGTAAAACATATGCTGGATAAGTTGGTGGTTCATTCCGCTGTGGCAAACCCTGATTAATGAAGGGACTAAGCCGAAAAGAAAATTAATGAAAAACTGAACATGTCATAAGTGGCTTAGACGAAGGCAGTCTATGGAGACTAGGATGTCCATTTGTGTATCCTAAAACTCGCCATTTATAATGCATCTTAGTCACCAACATGATCTTTGGCAGGTAAAACTCTAATGGTGGATGGCTGCTTTTTACTCAGGGCTGTCCATGCTAATGAGGGAGAGATTGTCACTAATGGACGGGGCTTTCCCCCTCTCTTATGATATGTACAAAGGGAGAATCTTAATTGAAGTCTTTCTGCAGTTTTTATCAAGTGTCATTATAAAAAATATAATTTTTTACCCTTAGAGGCTGACTATATTGCCACATAACTGCTTAAACTACTTATAAAAGCGATTTCTGTGTAATCACATCAGAGAGGTATTATTCTTATTTTTATGATTTATAATTTTGTTACTGTTATGAATTCACCTTTTTACATTGGTGGATTGATGGGAGAATCGTCATCATATTTGTATTATTTTACAAAGGCTGATTACATTTTGGATTGTTAGATGAATTATTTGATTGGATGACCTTTTTTATTATATTTCTGTTCAGTTTGTTAGTTGCTGGATCCACATTTACAATCTTCACTTGAGTTTTTGCTGTTTATTGTCAAACACCATTCAATACATCATAATACAACAATGAATATTTAAAAAATACAGAAACTTTGTATTTTATTACAACATTTCTAAGGTCTTTGCACACTGATGTCAGAGTTTTTATTCATATGAGAAAAAGTCCGATGCTTATTAAATAATCCATTCTGAAAAAAAAAAGTAAAACAGGTCATTGTCAGTTCAAGCAGTGATACATTATTCTCCTCTCTTCTCCAAAGTAGAAAAAGAAAGGAATCCACAACATAGTGTGTTCATTCAATACCTCATAGAGAGGAAGAGTCCAGCTCATTATTAAAGATCTGCGCTGCATTGGAATTTTAATACATTGCTTATACGCGCTGACATATCGGAGCAACCGAAGCGGACCATGAGGCGTCTAGCGTTCTATTATAATGTCTAAGGGCAGTACGTTAAATATATGGACACACACACACACACACACACACACACACACACACACACACACACCAAACAGCAGCAGGGCAGAGGTGCTCCAGTAACTGAATCCAGCATGGGGTTCTCAACTGTCCACCACATTCTGCAATATGAACTGTCAACATCTCTCAAAATTTTTTTCGGATGCGAAAAATGGAAAAAAATCCAACCTAAATCAAATTTTTTTTATGATGGACGAAAGTTTCGGAGGCAGTATGACAATATGAGGTCAAATTTATTTTGTTATCGTGTGAAAATTACAGCGGAAAATTTCGAATTCAGTGTGCAATAACCTTTACAAGTAAGAAAAATAATTTAATAGGTAATAGTTTTAGTTTAAACAACAACACTTGGGCAGGTTTGTAGGAAATGTTGCCATTTTATTCAGGAGCTGTTGAACTCACAAAAAAATGCTGGAGGTTTAAGTCTCCAATTGGTTGACAGGCATTCAAAGATGTCTTTCACAATAAAAAAGCACTTTAAGCACAGCCCTTGAAATTTTAATACAGCCACTTATCAGATGCTCCATACCTGCATATAATGTTTTAATTTTTTCTCCTTTATTGGATGATTTGTGCCCATTTATGTGTTTGTATCCTTTTCCCCCCTCCGATATAAGCAAAGAGCGGCATCAATTATGCTTAACGAGTGTTTGATCTGTTCCCGGTCCGCTCTCTCTCCGTCTCTGACAGTTAAAAGGCTGTGCAGATATACAGTTCCCCCTTGTTTGACTTCTCTTAGATGGTCCTTTTATGTGTTTATGCACTCGCAAGCTTGTTTCAATCTGGCCTTCTCTCTTTTGCATTCAGCCTGCATCTCTTTCAAGTTAGGCAGTTTCAAACGTCACCTTTATATTGATCTGGGTTTAAGCAGCACACAGAGCCGTATGCGTGTTTGTGTGTGTGTGTGTGTGTGTGTGTGTGTGTGTGTTTGTGTGTGTGTGTGTGAGAGAGAGAATGTAACACTGTTGGATAATCTTCTTTTTCTCTTCCCCAGCAACTCCTGCGAGAAATGCAGCAGATGGCCAGCCGACCGTTCGCTACCATCAACGTGGCATTGGAGACGGACGAGGAGCCGCCGGACCTGATTGGTGGAAACGTGAAGGTTAGCGTGACCTTTCGTGTGATGACATCAGAGCTGGCTTTGAGAGGGAGTGCAGTTGCTGCATATGTTAATGTTGGGAATGAACTGAAAGCTGAGTCACTGGCTCCATTCCAAAGCCCAGTGAGCTGCATCACTGTACACTGTTTACATAAGCAAACGCTTTCCGAGACGGCAACCTGATAGAATGCCATTTGGAACATTATATAGACGCTAAGCTCTCTCAGCACTAGGGCTGCTCGAGTATGGATGGAAAAAAACATAGACAGTATAATACACTTATACATATAATACACCTTTACATTTCAGAAATCATGACATTTTACAATGCTTAAAACCACAGCAGGATGGGTAGCTAAAAACGACGTAAATCTTAAAACATCATTTAAAGTAAAATAAAAACAAATTGTGCTTTTAAGCATAGTCTGTTGTTGTCCATCAAAAACATCATTTTGTCCTGGCATTTGTTGTATGATTAATAATAAGCACATTCAGCAGAAATATAGCCTGCTGTCACTATAAGAGTCACACTGATCTTATTTACTGTCACACATACACATTTTCATTCTCAACTCTCAAGGGTGTATTTGAATAATCACAGCATTGAATAAGCGCTGTGTTTTGACACCTTTTTGCATGTATTTGACCATGTAGACAGCACCTTAAGCTAAAAGTTGACTTTACATGTTCATGTTCTGTTCTGTCTTCTGCTGAGTTAACACTGCATGATTTTAGCCCCGATTTTGACTCGCTGACAAATGCCTGAAATCACAGGCAAATCGGTGCTCATTCTCGTGAGTAACAATCACACAGTATGAACTATCAAAGACACCATCAGAGAGAATCACAGATGAGTCGCCGACACCCGTGAGATATTTGGCATGCTAAATATCTGGAGCTGTCTGCGATTTAAATCATGCTGTGCGAAATGCGTTCTGATTGAAAATAACATCGGCGATCACCTACAGCCAATGAGAGAGCAGCATCTACTAGTAAGGGTACCTGCAGGCCAGCAGGAGGTTGTGGGAGTCTTTTTGGACCCAAGAAATGGAGGAAAAACTAGTGTAAATTTGGCAGGAGCACCCTTGTCTGTTTGACGTGTCATCTGAGCATTACAACCGGGTCGAAAAAGAAAAAAAAAAGTTGAAGAGAATTAGCTAATTCCCATCAAAGGCCAGGTGAGCTAAATAGGTACATTTTCTACCCCACTAAAGGCTTCTTTGTCATGTAGTAAATAACAAAAGATTTACTACATTCCTTCGTTGTTTCCATGTCACTTCTCGCGTGTGTTTGGTTGTGAGACGTCGTTTGCAGACCGAGACAAAGTTGTCGCAATTCTCCTATTGTAAAGTCATGCAGTTTGAAGCCCCCTGTCACCTTTCTGTTCTGCAGTGTAAACAAAACATTGACTAAATGCTTCCCCAGATAGTCATGCAGTGTGAAAACATCTGTGACACAACTACTTTGAAAATCGTGCAGTCTGAACTCGACATAAGGCTGAGCTCATGCACAAACTGGACTTTTGCTCTTTTAAAAACATGCAATTATCTAATACACATATTTGAATTTCAATTAATTGTAAAGCCATACATGGCACTGATGTATTCAATTGTAGTGTGAGGTATAAGACAATGTTTTTTTTTTTCTTTTTTTTTTAAACAATAGTGTTTTCAGATTGATAAAGTTATAAATAGTGCCAGTGCACAGATAGTGGCGGTACCAATACATAAAAAGTGCCACAAAAAATGTTAAGTGATACAAAAAAATTACTTTATTTAATTGTAATGATTTATATTTTATATGAAAAATATTACACATGTAAAGTATATGTAAATCCAAAACAGTATAACTACAATATACAACTAATTTATATAACAAATTTACAAGCTACAATATTTTTACTAAATAACTCCAAATAAGTTACTAATAAAAGCAAAGTAGATTTTGGTGTTTTTGTATGCTACAAATCAACTTTGAGAAATATGACTGAGCTTATAACAAAAATAATAATAATAATAACAATAATATCAACAATAATACTACAACTACTACTACTACTACTACTACTACTACTACTACTAATAATAATAATAATAATAATAATAATAATAATAATAATAATAATAATAATAATCTTATATTGCTTAAAATTGCTTCATGTTTAAAATGGAGTACGGAATACAAAAGTCAGCACAGTCCGTTTTAGGTGTCATGCTACTGGTCATGTTGTATGTTTATGATTTACTTAAAACAGAGATTTATTCACAAATTGGACTGCAGTAGGGATGACAAAATTAATTGTTTGTACAGTGCATTGTGATGCAGACTAGGACGATTCAGTATTGGTTTATTAACAAACTATAAGTGGTTATGGTGGTTTTCTGACAGTATGCTACTCGAGCATGCATCTCCCTTTCTATCGTATGTCAGAAAACCATACCAAGTAGGATACTATAATAAGGGAATCACAAGTAATTAAAATGCTATTTTAAAAACTATTTTAAAAGTCTACATTCACACATTTTGTTCCTTGTGAGTTCACTGATGCTGCAGGTACAGTAGAATTCAAGATCCCCTATGTCACTTCTAAGGGCACACTGTAAAAGGCTTCATCTCTCCCACTCACTGAGCAGAGGAACACTATTCTGAGCATGTTATTATTGCTTTTTGATGTTTGATGCCTTCAACAAGCCAGTTTTTCTTTGAGCTGGCAAAATGAAAGATTCTGTTCATTTTTCTGGCTGCTAGTATTTAATGACACACGTGTATACATGGGAGATAAAATTGAATATTGAGGATGAAGTACATTGTGATATCGAATTGATCCTAGCTAGTGGTCAGATTATATGCGTGGTTCTGGTATTTGATGGTACACAGGCCTTTTATTGCATCACATCCTACAACAGCGAAGCCTCTGCAGCTTTGATTTTGCAATGGCGGAACAGTGTGCTGAAAATGGTGGAGAAAAAACTCTTACATGGGAAACTTTTTTTGGTGCTGATTTTAAATATTAAGACCAAGGCCAGACTATTCAGTTTTCCATGCAGACTATATTTCATGTAGACACAGAAAATAGACATGGAGCAAAAGATTGATCTTGATATTTAAAAAAATTGATACCTGGATCACTGAAAAAAAAAAGTGATTTAATTGGAAAATCAATGTTTTTTACCAGGCACTATACATTTAAGAATTGTATTGATTTGGAAGTTGTAAATAAAATATATCCCCCTCAACTCTGTCTACAATCTTGGATGAAAATTTTTATAGCTCTCCACAATAAATTCCTCCATGAAAGATAAATGTGATGATACCAGACACCAGAATATATTATTCGATAGTACAGATTTTTCAGGAATGCGCCTCAGATGCTGTCTAAATAGGCAGCCAACTTCTCTGTTTTAGATTCTCTGTGGTGGTTCCCAGCAACATTAAACCATCACGCTTCCAGTATCTAATTTTGATGAAGCTTTGTTGTTTAATTCAGTTTACTTCAGCTCCAAGACCTCCCGACCCCTCAAACTAATAACAGCATTACACAGTATACCACTGTATTTGATTTCAAGAATCGCTGTTTTGTAATTACCGCTTTGTTGTGCTGTTGTCCTAATAATGTAATGACAGCCCTAGAGTGAAGATCCAATTTAGATTTGCTCCATTCCTCGGTTCTCCATCCTGCTCCATCAATGTCCTACGCTCGCCATCATGGCTTAAAAGTAATTACAATCCAGCCGTCCTTGATCGCAATAGCTATAAATGCAGTTATTTCTCTCAAATCTCATATGAGAGCCCGGAGGGTGCCAAAGTAAAGTAAACACGACTAAACAAAGTGCGCCGTTCACAGAAGCTTGGACATCAGAGCATTCAATCCTGCGGCGTATGGCCTCGGACACACTCCTATACCTTTGCTCTCTCTCTCTCTCTCTCTCAATTTTCTTTTTTTAATTATAAGAGTTAATTAAACACAACCTGTCTTCTGCTTTGCTCAGTCTGCTTGCCTCAGATAATCGCCTGAGCCGAAACGTAATAGACGCGTATACATATATGTGCAGCAATACACTCCTCCATACTCGCGCCACAGCTCTCAGAGGCTGTAATTGAATTTTATTTGGAGTTTTTTCTCTTCTTTTTTAATTTTTTTCTGTCCGTGTGCTGGAGGGAGTAGGTGTGTATGGCGTGAAAGATAAATACTGCTTGCTCGGAATTGACAGTGGGAAAGTGCGAGGAGGAGCGTGTGATATAGAGGAGTTGAGGGGGTGAACTGGCCTCGGTAGGATAAGAAGTGGTTTAAAGAGAAGAATATATGGAGAGAAGGACGAATGAATATGCAAGTGTGCTCTACAGAGGGGGGAACGAGAGCCGCAGTAAGCACACAAACACTCAGTCATTGAACAGTCTTTTTGATGCATATGCACTAATACCAAGCATACACACGCACACAGCACACACTTGGGAAACTCAGCAGTTAAGTAGAAAAGAACAAGCGTGTGTGTGTTTAAAAGAGTGTTTATGTTAGTCTTAAGACTAAGGGCAGAGAGTGCGAAATGGGTCAAAGCTGGAATATGATTTGTGCGTGTGTTCCAGAACAGAAGGTCAGCTCTGCTTTTCACATGCATTAACATAAAATACAGAATACTTAGAGAAAACACAACTTTTTTTGTCATTTAACTATTTGATGCCATGCCTTCATGTTATTTGAACTGCAGGACTTTGAAATGGAGTAGTGTTCAATATATTGGAATATGTCAAACTGGCAATTTGAGAGCGTGTATAATTGTTTGATTGTCCTAAAAATGCCCTTTGGTTCCTTGATGCGCCACACCAACAACAAAGATCTAGTGATGACTATTTTGTTTCTATGCATTATGCGCATTTGGGCTAAAAGTTGTGCTTGAACACACCACAAATATTGTAATGACGCTTAACGATACGGGGCACATAGTTAATGTTAGTTCATCTATTTACTAACACGAACAATACATTAATTCAATTATTTACTCACGTTTGTTTACATTAGTTAAAGAAAATACAGTTGTTCATTGTTAGCTCATGTTAACTCACGGTGCATTACGACTAAGGTTGCTATCACAAATAAAGCCAGGTGCTTTATTCTGTGAAAACAACCACTTGGATATACTTTATCCCTCTTATTAGACACAAACCATTCTTCTAAACAAGAGGTGTCCAAACTCTGTCCTGGAGGGGCGATTGTCCTGCATAGTTTAATTCCAACTTCCTTCACCACACTTGCCTGGAAGTTTTTGTATACCTAGAAGAGCAGGTGTGTTTGAATTAGGGTTGGAGGTAAACTCTCCAGGACACCGGCCCTTCAGGACTGAGTTTGGGCACCCCTGTTTTAAACCGTAATAGTTTATTAATTCTTTAATTAAACTCAAAGCTGACAGAAATGAAAACAGCTGATTGAGTATACACTAACTTGCACATTGTTCAGATTATTTAATGTCTTGGTTGTATTTAATGCAACACTTTGCTAACTGAATAGCCAATCAGAGTTTTCTCTTTTACTGTTGATGCAGATAGATATACAATTCATAATTCATAAAATCTTTAAAAGAAAATAGTTTATTTAGGAAACATCATTTAAAACAATTTGTTTTATTAATTTATTTTAAAAAAATGTTTTTTTATCCTTGAATTAATAAAAAAAAAACAAATGCTAAAGTCCTTTAATCTGGCCTCATGGCATTAAGTGCTTCTTTTATACTCATTTGCAAGTCACTTTGGATTAAAGCTTCTTGCTAAATTAATGAATATAAATGAATCATTCTACTATTTAAATTATTCTACTTATCTAAAGACCTCCCAAAGATACACCTGCTGGGTGTTTTAGTTTCATATTTATTTCAACATGACATGTCTTATCAAGCACACAAAAAATTATGATAGAGAGACAAAAAAACACCCCTAATCAGAAATGGCAATACAATGATTTTGCCATGTCGATAACTGTAGCATCAAATTAAGAATTTAGTACTTTGGGAGTCTGATTTTAAATGTTTTCCTCCTATTTTTTCCTTCACAGTCTGTGCCTAAGCCCATAGCTCTGGAGCCCTGTTTCGGGAATAAAGCAGCAGTGCTCTCCATCTTTGTTCGATTACCCAGAGGCCCCGGAGGTATTCCTCCTCCAGGACAGTCAGGTAGGACTACAAACCAATGCATTTTGCCCCCACACCAAAAGTTGAACGTCTTTACACTCTTTTCTGCCAATGTTGAAGGTCAGAAACACCTCTTAGTACCCCCCGCCCCTCAATTCATACTTGTTTATTGGCATGACAAATGTTACATATATATTGCTAAAGCATTGTTATGTATACATTAAATTGAACATATGTGAACAAATTACATAATGATAAAAAAACAGTAAGACTGCATTTGAAATCACATTATTTCTAGTATGTAGTGCATTTATAACAGTATGCAAGCTGAGTAATATGTCTAAATTCATAGTATTCATAATTCATAGTCTCATAATGCCACGCGAGATAATTCATGAATGAGAAGGAAACGTGACTGGCGTAGGTAGGTCATGTGATGGGAATGACAACTGGTGCATGTAGTATGTGTGAGTTCTATTCATTATACTCTCATTCATACTATATTTAGACAACTTGGCGATTTGACCCAAAATCTCAGTTTTTTTTTTTTTACTTTTTAATTTGATTACGATTTATAAATGATTATATAATTTATTTTATGTTTCTGCTCTCATAGTTCACTGACAGGTTTGGGACAGTAAATATGCTCACATATTACAAGTGAGAGAATTTTGAATGAAGGGTGCATTACCTGATTTTAAAATAATTATCTTCCATCTATGAGTTTTTATTGAACATCAACGTTGAACAACTGAAATTAAAACACACATTGCCTAAATCCAACAGTCAATTTTTGAAAATAGAATAAATAACTTGCACTTTTGGAAACAAAATAAATAATGTTCAATGTTTTCAAAAGAAGAAAATAAGCAGTATCTCTTCTAAATAAAATAACTCTTGTATATCATGTAAATGGTATTTTAAACAGTGCAGTTCTTGAATCTTCTTTAAACAAATATTTTAATGTAAATAATGATTTTATTGTAATAGAAAATATGCAAGGCATCTCTGGCGCAGCTTCCAATCATCGTCAATGTATTGCAAATGTGCGACGTGTAGTGACATTTTTTAAAGAGGTGCACCGGTATGCAACCGCAGAAAAGGCTGCCCCAGACCATACCTGTGCGTTCGAAGCAGAAGTATAAATCTGCCTTAACAGAGCGGGGTCATGGGACTCCACACCCGGTAGGGAAAGTAGTTAAAAAAATTGACCTGGAAAAATTAGATCGATTAAAGGTTCTTAATGTCGTTTTCGATTATTTTTCGATTAATCACCCAGCCCTAATATACACCATATTCTTCACATACGAGCAGGTGCAGCCATTGGAATCTTTTTGATTCGAGACTTCTGGTCTCATTATTCTACTTTTTATGTATAGTCATGAGAACACTTGTTTGTAGAGCAAGTAGTTTGAACGTTTTCTGTCGTTTATTATTCCTAGTCATTTCTCCAAATTGTAAAAACGAGCGCACTTCCGCATCTCAAAATAAGGTCAATAAATGTACTTTTCTAATGGTTGTGTAGTAAATTCAAATGTAGTACCTATTAGAGTAGTAGGCAATTTGTGTGACAATGCACTTCACTTTCCTTTTAAACAAAATTGGTTGTTTGATGTATTGTTTTTAATTGTTAAGTGAAGTTAACTTGTAACAGTGTAAAAAAAAAAAAAAAGATCCTCCTCTCTCTGTGTCTCCTCAGGTCTGGCAGTAGCGAGTGCATTAGTGGACATATCTCAGCAGATGTGTCTGGGATATAAGGAGAAGTCTGGAGGCTTGCGCAGCCGTAAGCAGCAGCCATTAGCACAGCCTTCCACCTGCATCTGACATTTACCCATCATCCTCTGACCTCCGACCCCTGCCAGGACTGAGATGTTTATGACTGGCTCACATTTGTGAGAGAAGCAGGGGTGAGGGGGCGTGGTTTATGAAGCCAAGCGGACTCTGATTGGAGGAACTGAATGTCTCCTGAGAGAACACTACAGGAAAACGAGCTCCTACGTGACCCAGACTGATAGGACTTATTCTGGGTCACTTTAATGATATTTAACTTATTTCTGTTATTTTATTCCATTTTTACAATCAGGAGGAGGAATCCTTGCACTGCTGCATCGCTATTGAAGGCAACACACATACATGTACAACACGTCCAGAGGCTGCATGGCTATAACACACACACACACACACACACACACACACACACACACACACACAGTACAGGATGTGTTTTAGGGTCTCTTTAATCATGGCGGTAGTAGTTCTGCTTTTATTTCTTAATTATTAATTTGATTTGCATGTTTAGTGCGCTAACTGGAATCCGATAGGTATGTTTACAAGCGTTTGACATTGCAGGTCATCTGTGACGTCTCTTTTCATGTTGTCTTTTCCCAAATAAGAAAATTCATGTGTCCTTTCATTCTCTTTTCAGTTCCCTCTTTTCACATGTTGGCTTTTTTTTGAAGACATGAGTGTTTCATGTTGTTGCCGTAATCACAGTGCTTCTTCCATTTCTGCTTTTATCATTTACTTTCCTCTTTTATCTGAAATCTCAGTCCATTTTTCAGGCACAATTCAGGAAAAGGAAGAAATAAAAGGCGACTGCAGGCAGGCAGGGTGAAATGAGAGCGAGCGAGGACCTTGTTTGGGTTTCTCAAAATGTCAGATGTCATTTTGGGCTGGCAAAGGATTATCTGCATACACAAATGCACAAACCTGGAGCCGCGTCGGATACCAGGGGTATTCTTCAGGATATGGAGTGTATTGCTGCATGCAAAGGAAAGGTCAGAGATAGAGTGAGTAAATGTGACATTATGAAATCTGAACCGGTGTAAGAGCGTGTACCAGTGCAGTCATTACATCTTTCATTATCCTGGCATATGTGTGTGTGTGTGTGTGTGTGTGTGTGTGTGTTTGTGGGCGGCGGCATCGAGACTGCACAGATGACCTGTTTGCCGCTTCTTGGTGCGTTTAGAGTGCCATGAATAAAGGGACGCAGATCGCTAGACCGGAACAAAACACCTAGTACTGACAGCCCAAACAGGATGTTATTAATCTCTCCATGAATTCAATGGAAAATTCATGGCCTGCGTCACCCATCAGGTGCGAATGTAAAGAGATTTCATGATTCGCTAGGGCCCAAAAGGGAAAACAAAAACGCAGTCATGCATACAAAACAAAGTGGTTTAATGAAAGGAGCTGGTCTCTCTTCCTTCTGACGGAAGCTAACTCTCACAATGCTAAGCCTCAAACACCGACCGCACCATCTATATACAGTGATACTGTAGATACGGAGTCTGTAGTTTGTTAATATGTATAATGTAGCAGCAAGTGCACTCAAGTTTTTTTGTACATAGTGTTGGACAGTAATGTGAATGCCGTCTCTGTTAAGCGACTTACTGCACTTGGCGGGTGGAGTGTCCCAGGCTTTTGAAATGTGACTGCATTGCAGCTTCTTTTTGTATGTAAGATGGCGAATGTCATGAACAAACTTTAAAACTAGCTGCCTACTTTAAAATGAAAAGGAAAAAAAAAGAAGTCCTGAGAATCTAAACTGACCTTGTAATTATGTGTACATAAAGAATGACATAGAACATTTTGTCTATAATTAAATGGTAAAATGAAGATGAATGCTTTGTTCTAATGTTGAGTGAAATTGCAGTGTTCTTTGTTTCGTTTTTCATCTGTCGTTTATTTAATGAGCCCCTTTTGGCAGGGTTTTGCTATCGAGTGATTTACGAAGGCTTGAGGAAATGGCACAGCACTTACATTTACTGGCTGTTTTATTAGGTACGTCTTGCTAATACCAGCGTTCTGGCCTTTTGATTTGAAGTATGCTTAGTTTCGAACATATTCCACTCATTTTTATTCAACCTTCTAGTTTATTTGTTTACTATTGATCAACAAAAAGTGCATCAAAATTAGGATACAAATTATATCTAACAGAATTCAATTCAAAACCAAGAATCTTTAAACAAATATGAATAAAGTGGTCAGCAATTGTCTGCCCCACTTCTTTTCTCTTAATGTACCGCCGTCCCATTTTCCACACAGTTTTGTTGTTTACAATCAACAAGAGGAACAAAACAAAACAAACAAGTAATGTTTAAACCAACGAAGCACACTTTTGAAAAATTCAACAACCAGGTTAAAGAAGCTTTTGCCTTCAGAACATGCCAGGCCCTGTTTACACTTGGTATACAGTAAAGATGCATTTACAGAATAAGACTAAAAACAGGTGTAAACAAGTTCTTAAATGTTTTGGATTTGTTCAGTTTTAACCAATTGCAGAGTTGTTTGATGACCGCCAAGTCACGGGCTGAATGATTTCTCTTTTTATCTCAAAAAGTCAGATAATTGTTGTGCAAGAAGATGTAATGTTACTAACCGACAAGGACACATGCCTGTGTTGTGTTTTATACAGAATTCCTTCCTAGAAGTGCAGCCAGAAAGGACAAATTTATGGATTTGTTTCGAATGGTAGCATCATTGACTCATAACAATAGAGTACCTATAAGTATCAGTATGATTGTATGCTTTTTAAAGTTTCTATTTTAATTTTAAGATTAGGTGCAATTACAGTTGAAATGCAAAGTCAAACTATAAATAGCAGAAGTGAACCAATTGGCTTTCTTTACCAGCAAATATTAATCCAAGCAAAAGAAATCAGATATAAAAGCAGACACTTACGCCCTTTAACGCCATCAGCAATGACTAAATCTCTGAGGAATACCCACAAGATAAATGTAAACATCTCCGACAGGGACATGATGTTTTTAAATTGCTTAAAATACAGAAAAACTCTCAATATGGGATCGCAAGTGCCGGCAATTTACAGTTTGTGATAATATTTCTGTTTTATGTTATGTGATCCAAATATTCATAGTTTTTAACTGATGGAAATATGTCCCGATTGTGCTGCACTTCTACACTGAAAAAAATCATTCAGAGATGATTCATTGGATTTACTCAATTTATGTTAAGTGGCTGTAAACAATTTATTTGGGCTGAATTTAAACAAACAAATTAAGGATAATTTTATTAAATTTAATTTGTTTAAATTCAACACAAATAAATAGTTTGCAATAGTTTTGCAGACATAATTTGTTTGTGTAGGAGGTCCAAGTGTGGCTGCTATTACAGCCTTGGTTTTTTGCCTGTCAGGTCTCTGCACAGGTCACATGACTAAAACTATTAATGGGACATGGTAATATGAAGCAAAGAAATGAGAGCATTGCTGATGACGGACAGCTGTAATGCAGCACAAAAGCAGCAGAGCTTTTATTATGCTCAGTCCACTGCTTTTTATCGATCACGTGGGGAAGACACAGTGCTGTTTTATCATACTAAATACATTTTAGGGTTCTGTTATGATGCTGCTCTGTGCAGTCTAATAAAATGCACAACGTACGGTATGAGTGTGTCTTTGGTGTTTCCCTGTTTTCTGTTAAATCAAAAATCAATGGTGTGTGACATCATTAGATAACCGACTTGGTCCATGTCACTACTTTAAAATTGCTTATTTTTTTGAGGATTTGACTATTCTTCGAAACATTTAGGATAAAGTACATAAGTGTTTTTGGGACATTTTGCTACAAAAGTCGTACATATTGTGATTTTAAAGTAGAAATAAAATATAAATAAGCTTTTCATTTTTTTATATGTATATTGTAGTGCTGGTTAAAAATAATGTACTGTGTCTTTGCACCTTATTTTGTCAAAATGCATTTGCCCCCAGATCATTAATTGAATAACCTTCCTGCCCCCTCAAAATGACTTTTCTTTACTTCTGGTCACATGGAATGCCTTTAGGGCGGGGCTATCAGGGCTTGTCTTGTTTATGCTCCGCATTCATCCATTCGTCAGTCTTCTTACATTTTGTTACCAACACCCATCTTCCAACAATCCAGTCAGTTCTCAATTTAAAAAATCTTGTACGGCCGTATATTTCTTTTTTTCTCATTTTAATACCCTTTAAAATAGATGTACGCCATGATAGAGTAAAATAAGCACATTCTTAACTTCCATTTCATGTCGGCTTTAAGCACTGTGCGTGGACAGGAATATGTTTAGCTTGTCTACTCTTGTACACCAGTCATAAACAGGCCTGAGATGCTGCTACCTTACTATCAGTTGCCTTACTACCAGTCTGCTGATTCTCCTCTGAACTCTGGCATTTTCACCCACTGGATCTTTTCTCTTTCTAATTTTACACTGTCACATGATTGTGCTTGAAAATCCATGTAGATCATCAGTTTCTGAAATACTCAGAGCAGCCCATCTGACTACAACAACAGCCATGCCAAGTTCAGAATCTCTTAAAACGCCTTTCTTTCCCCTTCTGAACTTCAGCGGATCTTCTTAACTACATCTACATGCCTAAATGCTAAAGTGGCCGATGTAGACAATCCTCAACACACATTGCTTATTTTCAAAGCATACTGTGCTGTTGTAAACATTTAAGCTCACAACAGGACAGACGAAATGCATTTCTTATCTCTTCATTATCAAGTAAGCGAATGAGGGTAAACAAACTCATGACAACTTCCTCTGCCGGCGTCAGCTTTTATCCAGAGTCTCTTCAGAGCAGACGCAGTTGAAATGGGATTATGAGGTAGCTGTCAGAGTCTCCACGTTCAGATCTATTGCTGATACTTTGCTACCCCATCATTGAATGGAAATGTTCACCATTAGCCGTGCATTTGGTTTTGATCAAGTGTATTGGCAAGAATCCAGAAATGCTGTTGGTAAATATTCCAAGAGTTTGTTGCACTTAAATGGTCATTTTGATCCTGTGCCAGCTCAGAGGTTTTGAACTCCTTGACTGTATGCAAGTCAAAAATCATACACCTTTATTTTGACAAATGTATTTTAAATATTTATTTGTAGTGTACAACTATTTGAAGTAAAGTTATAATGAATGTTGTGTTTTTCTGGCAAAACTTAATATGTCCCGTGAAGTGCTTTGAAAAGTGTTACATGTAATCTCAACTGAAACATGGAGAGCTCCTTCCCTTTAAAAAGCGCCAATAGCATTTTATTTTTCTTACAGCTCTGCCAGTCAGAGTGGTTGATGAGCTTAAGTGCATCAAATAAAAATCAAATGAGAAGTGTCTTGAAGGGGGCGGGGCATGTCAGATACTGGAGAGCATTTAATTGGTCAAGATTTAATGAGAAATTGAAGTATGAGGTGACATAAAAAAATTTAATTGTTGCTCCATTTACTGCAAGCTTTAGATGTTTATATCAGTTTTATATGTTCTAAATGCAAAATATGTCTGTTTTGTAGCACACCAGCTTATCCATGTGATGTCAGGCAAAGTCGCTTCCGGGTCTAAGCGATATATACAGTTGTACAGGGAGGGCTCAACAAATGGTAACAATAAACGTTTACAAAGTGATGTAATACTTTCAAAAATCATGATCGCTATATATATATATATCCATGTCTAATATCTGATGGCCAGAAAGTGATCTTTTTTTTTTTTAAATAAATTGTTCATGTCTGTGATGTAGCAAGTCCAGAGACTGTTGTGTCACCAGGATTTTATATAAAATTCTCTTTGTTGTGTGATATAACTAAAGTTATAAACAAATATTTTCTGGAACCCGGAAACAGTATTTCATACGTCACGATGAATAGATATCCTTAAAATGAACTTACTGATCAGTGTTGCCAGATTGGAAATGTCGAAGTATCGTACCAGAACCTCAAAATTATCGTATTTGGAGGAAAATTATCGTACATGAGTCATACAGAGAGAATACTGTATCTATTCTAGACAAATAGCATTTTGACACAACGTGCAAATTACCACAATACGTAAAAAATGTAATAAAATAGGCGTACCTTAGTGGGAAGGTTCAAAGTCCACCTCCGAGTTACTGTCATTGGATACCTGCGTGTTGCCAGATGTTGAGAGATTCATTTTGTGGTACAAATTGGACCACAACATAGTGCTGGTTTGCTTGAAAGCAGTGCACCCTCCAATTTTTAACACACTCTGATGTGTGCACGAGCCCTTTCACAGTATCTGTAATGAGCTGATTTTGTGGCTGTGTTTTAATGAGATTAACTTTGGAAAAAACATGTTCACATAACACATTTGAATGGGGAAAAATGAGAATATCAAGGGCAAACTCCCGTCTTTCTCAATTTCCTTTTCAGCGCAACTTTTTTTTTTTTTTTTACTTATTGCTTAAATGATTGACCTCAACCTGAAAACTACTGGCCTAAGCACAGCTGCGTGCAGCAGGAATGTTAACTCGTGAGAGAGAGAGCCATTCTCCACATTCATTGGCTAAGAAAATGTGACATAAGATGGCATAGAAAACTTGCTCAACTCCACGTTCTCCTTACAGTTCTCCAGACAGTAGACAAAAGATGCAGCTAGATTAATAAGCATAGAAGCCCTAAGATAACAATGTAGTTCTGTTTAAATGCCATAAAACTCTGAAATGATTGTACATTATAGGATTTTTTTCATCATTGATCGTACATCGTACAGAGGTCAAAAATATTGTACAAATAGGATTATTATCGTATGTCTGGCAACGCTGTTACTGATACAAAAAAAAAATAATAATAAAAATATATATATATATAAATAAATAAAAGACTGGACCTTCAAAATGCAGGATTTTAAAAGTCATCATTTGGACTCTTCAGCAAAATGCCTTCGTTCTATTGTCCAAGTTTAACAAACATTTTCAACAATGCTTGTATTTGTCAAACCGAGCCGTTCAACCTTGTAATTAAAAATTCTAATATTGCAGTTATTTCACGGGAAGTTTGTAGATAATTGCAAACTAGCAAAGCTACAGTAGTAAAACAAAATAACTTCAAATGGACATACTTTTTACGTACAGCTTTCTACTTTAAACCTAGTCACCCAGAGATCTCTATAGTATTACTATTACTATTAAATTAGTATACTATTACTAGTAGTAATTAGTAATAGTATTAAAATACTATTTATTAAATGCATTTTAAATTTGCTGTTACTTTACTAACCCTCAGGCCAGGGTGTTCATCCCTGTTCCTGGAGATGTACCTTCCTGCAGAGTTCAGCTGCAGCCTTGATCAGTCACACCTGTCTTCAATTACCAAGTGCTCTTTCAGATCCTACTTGGATGGTTTAGTTGTGTTTGATCAGGTTTAGAGCTAAACTCTGCAGGAAGGTAGATCTCCAGAGCACCCCTGCCTCAGGCTATTCAAGGATGATGTAACCAATATAAAAGGTAAGATTAGATTTGAGTGTGTGATCTGAATGTGTAAGATTTACTTTTGACAGATTTCTAATGTTTACCAGGTCAGTATATGACAGGACGCTCACACTTCAGACTGCTGTGAATGTGCACAGAATCAGTGCTGAGGCTGTAAATTGAAGGTAATGTACTTGCACAGACATTTGCATCATAAGACCTTGATGGCAGGAGTGGCGAGTATTATTTTTGTAGTGCCTGTATGTGTTTGATAATAAATAGCTGTTGTTTAGCTTTTTTATGCCTCACTTTACATAAATCATTGTGTTAATTGTAAATAAATATGTTCCCGCCTAATAAAAGGTTTGGGGAAATTGATAAATAAATGGAGGAAAGTTTTAAATTATTTAGTTTGACAGTTTAAAGTTTGCTAAAAAAGTTTAAAGTATACCATTTGTAGTTTGAATATGGTTGCAATGACTGTAATAAGATTTAGTAAACTGTATATACTTGTGTATATACTGTCATGTGAAAAGTTTGGACACCCTAGGAATAGTGGTGTAACCAAGTTTTTTTTTTTTTTTACATTGTAGACATCAGAATGAGATGGCAGTAGGTCAGAAGAAAGAGAATGGGCGAGACATCATTTTTGACCACTTTATTTTTGTTGAAAAAATCCTTTTTGTTAAAAACAAATTTTGTTTAGTGTAATTTGTATCTTAATTTTAATGTCATTTTTGACAAAAAGCTTGAATAAAAAGTTGTTTGATATTTGGCAGGTTTTAAAACAGAAAATTAAACCTCAGACCAGCAACAACAAATACCATTAAGAAAAATAAATCAGAAACTGTTAGTCAAACGCCTGAACTGATCCTCAGCAGCAGTTTTAGCAGTTTGTTGGTCTGGTTAACACAATGCCCGTTGGACAGGTAAAGCTTAGCCAAAACTGGGTTTATGCAACAGGGCAATGATCCCAAACGCACCAGCAAATCTACAGCAACACTGCTGGAAAGAAAAACAAACAAAATATAGAAATAAATAAATCAAAGTGTTGCAATAGTCCAGAGCTCATTCTGACTGAAATGCAGTGGCAAGAGCACTCCAAAACTCCTGCACAATGAGCAGAGAGACTGATAAGACAATGCCAAACGTGATTACTTAAGGTAATTGTTTGTTAAATAAATGACATGGTGTGAGATTTCATGTGATTTTGCACATTTTCCACATTTTAAGAGCTGCCAAAGACCATGTAGTTTTCTCTTTATTATTTCCTGATACCGTTAAATTCAATGGGGTGTCCTAACTGTTTCTCATGACTACAATGCTACACATATAATATATAAAATGCTTCCATTCTGTAGATGTTTAGTGCTGTTACTGTGTGCTTGATGTTGTTGTGGGTTGTTCGTGCTGAAGGACAGTGTAGATGTGTGTGTTGACCCAGATCATGCACATAGATGGCACTGCAGTGGCTGCGTTCCAAATAAATGAGGGTTACTTCACTCCCCCAGTTCCTCTTAACCCCCTCAGCTTAAGCTGATCGACGGCCTACAAGTATGTTTCTTCTGAAATACAAGACCAAACATCCACACAATATACTGTAGTTCTGATGGTAAAAAAAAAACAGTATGTTAGATAGATAGATCAGCAGACAGACTGGAACTCTGTAGCCATAGACTTCTACAGCATTTGTTTTTCCTACTATGGAAGTGGTACAATGGTTTCAAGTTTCCAAGTTCCCCCAAAAAAGGGGGAAGTCACAAAGCTTTGGAACCAATTGAGCGAGAGTAAACAGAGCAAATGTTCATTTTTGGGGTGAACAATCCCTTTACGTATACCAACACCTTAAATGCTCCAGACCATTATATACTTCAGTATAAATGCTAAAGATAGATACGTCAGTATATATAAACCCCTTAAATTTCCCCAAGTCAATAGACACTTTAGTATTTGTACATAAACACCAAAAATATATTCTTAATGTAGTCAACATTTGCATCTTTTTTTAATTTAAAAAACAAAACTGGGAGTTGTTTGATAGATTTAGAACAGTTTAGATGTAGGTTTTGATCCACTTTAAAAGCTGATTACTGTATATAAACATTTAAATGCTATAAATCAAAAAACCTCAGTTCCTGGATGGCCATAGCCCTGCACAGTTTAGTTCCAACCCTGCTCAGACACACTTATCTGTAGGTTTCAAGCCTGAAGGACACAAATAGTTTGATTAGGTGGATTTACTTAGGGTTGGAACTAAACAGTGCAGAGCTGCGGCCAGATCTGCACTGTTTATTTAGACAGATCTGTCAGATATACAGTAAATGCCTTCAGTCTGTGTATATACCATGAAAAGTTTTAGTAATTTTAGATATCATGTTTTATAGACCAATTACCATGTTTGTAAACATTTAGGATGCGCGCGCAGGGAGGTGGCAGAAAAAAACAGGAGCGCTACTATTTACACTGAGGGAATGACGTCTAATGCGCTACAGAGTTTGTTGTTGTCTTAGAAATAAGATATATTAATTACATATTATATATATATATTATTTACATAATGCTTTCAGCATATTATAACAGCTTGTCACCCAGTGAAAAGCACAGCGATTCTGCAAAATTAACTTTAAAGTAAGCGGCGTTCGTCTGACAGGTCCATTTGCGATAGCAGCCTCCCAATGGATATTGAATAAGACGAAATTACCAAGCATCCAGCCCCAAATATACAATCTCATTAAGCTCCAAGGGATTTTATAAGAGAGAAGGTAAAGGTCTACAAGTGTTTGATGCCAACAATTGTGTTCTGTGTGGTCATGTGCAAGAAATAATGTTCCCTGATTACCAGATTCAAAACTATGTAGTGCTAAAAACCGAGGTTCTGCCGAGCCAAAGACAAGGAAAAAAAGACAGAGCTAACGTTATACAAGGCCTGGATAATCATCAACAGCAAAACTGCATTCTGACAGCAAACTACACCTGTACGGCAGGCCCAAGGTATGTGAACTTACACATAAAGGTAAAGTTGGTTTTATATTATTTGCACATTCAGACTTTCTCCTTAATAATATAATTTCATAAATGTATTATTTGCAAACTCTAAATAGCGAAATCATATTAGCAGCCAATGACTATCAAAGTACAACATTGTTCACAGTCAAATAAACAGTGTTAATGTTGTTTTCAAATCACACTTGTAGGTTATTTCAGAGTGAATACTCAAATCGCCGTGGTAAACAATATAGGGAGTGTGTCACAAGTTGTCACTAATGAATGTGTGAATATAAAACCAACTTTAACTTGCACTTTCATGTTTCATTCTTAGCATTAAGCGTGCACAGTTTAATTAACCATATGTAACTTTTGCCGAAATCATTGCTGCAATCAAAAACGAATAATGTATGATTCAGCATATCGAGTCGAGCATTTCTAATTAGGTCGTCACTTCATTTAGCACAGCTTTTAGCCAAAGACGTCTGCAGTATGGTAAAAGTTAAGTTTTTAACGAATTTGGCATCCTACTGCAAAACACGACATGTTCACTATTGCAGCCGGTCTTTTTGCAACTGGGGACCCGTGACATCATGTGTGACGTAGGTTGGTAATTCGTCTATATGTTGTGCAATGAAGATTAAAAGAAAAAAAACACCATGATTTCTAGAAATGACAACAACGGGAGCTTTTAGACTGTATTTAAATGTATATAAACAACTGCGCTGTTTGTGACATTCACAAATCGGACACACAAACATTACTCTGTACATCCGTATCTGGCAGCTTTATTATTCTTATTTTTTCAGGAAATCACAAATAAAATCCACTATGTCCACCCATTTGACAGAAATGCTTTGCCCCGTTTTGTAATGGTCACCGATTGGTCAAAAGTCTCCGGAGGTTATTTTGGGGTCAAAGCATTTACGTTTCACTCACCTTTTTGTCATCACAGTACAATCGAGAATAAAAAAAGCAACACAACTGCAGATGTCAAGTGCTCATGGGATGGAGACGCAGAAAAAGCTGTCATCAGTCACTGGAGAGAATCCACAGACCCTTGTGCTCGTTTTGATTGGCTGAGACAAATGGTGAATTGGGAGATGGGTAAAGCTGCTTGAATCCATATGAAGTGCTTTGTGTACAAGTTTTTTTATTTTTTTTTTTGTGCTTCTTTTGCAGTAAGCAGCTTGATGCGGTATTTCAGACTTCCATATTCACAGGTGATGTATACAAGAACTGCTCATTGGACTCTTCAAATCTCTGCTGTTTTCTCCAGCCTGTGGTATGTACTGTACATCTGGACAACACAGACACGTTACAAAAATAAAGACCTTCGCTGAAGCCCACCAAAGAGCTCTCATCATAGGCATTTTACATCAGCTTTCTTTCCCTTGCCACTTGTTCCTGTGCAAACATCAAAAACACTTCTATCCAGGTGAATATACAGCACACTTACCAATGGCATCCATTAGAAAGAGCTAGGAAAAAATAGATCTTAAATATGGATCATGATTTTTCATCATCTTTTTTTTTGTTGTTATAGAATTGTGGTGTTGGCGTGACTTCAAACATTTTAGTCATTCATTCTGAATAGACGACTTCATCTTACGCCCCGTTCAGATGACACCATTTTTATTGCCACTCACTGTCAGATTATATGAATTTTGTTTTCTAGATAAAATCATGACTTGTTATGAGTACCAAATATGTCAGACTACACATTGCTTTGCAATCAATCATCATGTGACCTCTGTTATAAAGAAATTAGGGTTGTCATGATATTGACATTTTTAAAAAAATCAATTTGTGCTTCATAATTTGCCACACATTCTCTATTGGAGAGAGGTCAGGACTGCAGACAGGCCAGTCAAGTACTTGTATTCTCTTCCGCCACTGCCAGGACTTTATAATGTGTGCAGATTGTGGTTTTGCATTTTTGCCACTCACTGTTAGATTATTTACATTTTTTTCCAGATAAAATCATGACTTGTTATGGGTAACAAATATTTTCAGACTACACCAGAGATGGGCAAAGTTGATCCTGGAGGGCTGGTGTCTCTGCATAGTTTTGCCCCAACCCTAACCAATACACCTGCCTGTAGCTTTTATAGTGATCTTAAAGACACTGATTAGTGTCTTCAGGTGTGTTTCATTAGTGTTGGACCAAAACTCTGCAGGGACACCGGGTGTGAAGGTCATCAGTTCACTGAACTCAATGCTGTTTATGGAATGTAACTACAGAAACAGGGCACTGGAGTGTTTTAAAGCCATGAAGATCAGTTGATTCATCAGCAGATCACTTGCATGTCAGCTTACAAACAGACCAGATGATCTTTGTGGCTTTAAACTGCTCCAGTTTTTCTGTATCTGTAGTTACACTTTGTAAACAGCAGTGAGTTTGGTGAACTGATGACCTTCACAGCCAATCACAGTCATTTCTGTTGAGCACAGACAGGCAAATCAGCAATGTTTAAGAACGTGTTATCGGAAAATGAACATTTTTTTAAATTTCAGTACAGATTGGTATCAAATTCCAGTATCGTTACAATGCTACAATAAACCCCACAATTTCTACATGTCCCTGTAATTGTCTGATTTACATGGTAATTCCAGAAATGCATCTGCTATAGATTGCCAACATTTATGTTTTTAATTCGGTCATGGAAGCGTACCATTTCCATAACTCTTTTCATGAAAGCAACCACAGTCCTCTTGCTTTTATTTGTTTCATTTTAAATGTGTATGAAAGAGATTGACCACCCATGTGACAGAACTCATCATGGATAAGCATGCTAGATTTTCTGCTATGACGTCTTGAAGCATTGCAGACACTGGCTGTCTTGCACTATGATACAATATGAGAAGAAATGAGTGAATCTTGCTTTCCATTTGTTTACAAATCTCTATGACAATGCCTTATGTCAAACAAATTGTGGCAAAACCTTGTGATCTGAACGGGGCTTTACACACACACACATACACACGCCATCTTCAGTCCAAAACAACAGAGAGACACACAATTATGCCTTAAAATCAGTCATTGTGAACACAAACGATGAAATCACTAAATTGGACTGGAGGAATGGAGCAGGGTTTCACATGTTTGGAGAATTCGGCGGTTCTGGCGTCCTCTTTGAATAATGTGGAGGTTAAACTGATGAACACACACACTCACTGTCCTAGTTCTGCTCTGCTTTGACTGATTGCTTGATTTTTAAAGCTGGAGCGAGAGCGGCAGGAAGGGGAGGAGCCACATGAGTTCATCCAGGTGGGCTGTGGTGGGACTGGAGTCGTACAGATCAGGAGACGGCAGTGTGGAGTCACCCCACAGTCTGTCTCGCTCGTTCATCTAAATGACAAACACAGCAAATAAGAGCTTTAGATGTATGACATGCAACAGTAATATGGACACTGATGTTAAATAGCTGCGACGATGCGATAAAGTAAACTCACTCTGCAGACACGCTCCTTTCTGGATCCACAAGTAACGTTATTGTTGTTACAGCCAAGACAGGAGATAAAACATTACCTCATGAACATGCCAGCAGGTCAAAAGGCCCGGTTTATGATTGATACCAAATTGTTTGTCTGCAGAGCGGTGCATTGAAGAGACATTTAATATATCATTAATATATAATCATACATAATCTTAATTCTGACTTCTAATTCTGATGTGAGTTATAAAAAAATCTCTTCTGTGAGTTTAATCTATCTTATAATTCTGACATTTTTTAATTATTACAATTACTTTTTTATCATTATAAGTATGAGTTCTCATCTATCCAAATTCAAACACTTATGCCTTTTTTTTTTTAGAAAATAAATTGACTTTGAATTATGAGAGAAGTCAGAATTGCAAGATATAAACTTAAAATTGAGAAAGTCAGTTACATTTGTTGATATTATGTGACTTTATCTTACATGATTCTCTCTCATTTCTACATTTGATTGTCTTTTACAGAAATCACCAACCAATTACAGATAGTTATAATATATTTTCAAGCTAAACACAATAAATCTTCAGAAATCATGAACAAATGTAAAATTATTGAATGCACACTTGATTAATAATACATGTTTTGTTTAGTAAATAATTGAAATTCTGCTTTGAATGATAAACAATTTTGGCATCATATTATCAAAAGTCTATTGTAAAGCCCTGATTGAAATCAGTTAAAAAACACTGCATTAGAACAAACAAACCAACAGCTTAAACCAATCTGCATTAAATGAGTTTGCTGGCCTCAAGATACAAATCCCAAAAGCCCTTTAAAAAGCACAAACCCAGACCAGTGTGGCAAGCTTGGCCAGTCAGGGAAATCATGTAGGCTGGTTTTATACTGTTTTTCTCAGAAGGCAGACAAACACGCATTTGTGGCCTTGTTCAGACAGACATGAAAGGCATATCTGTCTCCAATTCATTTAGAAAAAAAAAAAAAAAGAAATCCAATTTTTACAAACCCCAATGTTCAAATCAGATTAAAATAGCATATATACATATTTTTAAAATATGTTCCAGTCTGGATGGTCCGAATGGATTTCGAGTCAATTTTAGATGTGATGTATACAGCATATGCGCTGTCATACACAATGCAAATCTGTGTTCACACTCAACAGAGCTCTAAAGGCGAGCATACACTGTGTGATTTTTGTGGCTGTATGTGATTATTTTCTCATCGGGAGAAGCTGCATGGTAAATGTTGATTCTTGTACTGTATGGTTGTGGTTCATACCGTGTAAGCAGAACTTACGAGCCGAGGCGGTCTGCTTACAAGCTCCTGATTATTTTATAAAGTTTGAGAGCTGTCTGCTTGAAATCGTTGAGCCGACCTGTCAATCTATCTGGTTGGCCAATCATGAGGATAAACTTGCTCAACAGCAAGTGTGCTATGATATGTCATGCTTGACAGTTGTCAGTGAGGATTGTTTAGTGGATATAATTCACTTTATTATTCCCACAGGGTGAACCAGGAATACTGCATCCATATTACTGCGTCCAAATTATTTTTAGATAAACTCACTCGTGACATGTGCAAGGACATACAATCTTCCCATAGATATTTACACTAGATGTCAGCTACGTTATTGTTATCTATTATTGTTCCTTTGAATTGAATGTAGGACCAAGGTGTAATGAGGACTGGCTATCTGAAGCTATATATATGTGAATTATAAAAAATCATAATATTCCATCACTTTTCTACATTGATGGATATGTGAGTCGATTGTATGTGCATTGCTAACAAAGAGCATGTGTTTATGTGATGGAAATGTATTATCCTCCCTCCCTGTTAAGTTTGGTCTAATCCATGTCCAAAAACACTTTCACTTCTAAGTATGCAGAGACTGATTAGTTTGTGAATGAATCATCATTATACATGATTGATGTGAACCATCGATATCCCTGAATCTCAATGTGCATAATATCCACCTTTCTGATCTAAATAGTATATGTTAAAAAACAATAACTTTATTTTAAAGTTTTAATATTCAATAATTCTGTGTGGAAAGTGTGCGCATTAAGGTGCAGTCACTGTTACAGTATGTTACCAGGCACCCTTAAACGTGACTTCAAAAACTAGCCATTACTTTACTTAGCTGACAATTATTATTGTATTCAAGTTTCTGCCGCCTTGTTGTCATATTTAATTTACATTTTCACATTTTTTTTTTAACTAGCAAAAGCGTAGTATTTAGTGCAAGTTGGTGCTACTTTGCCTTATGGTAAGTGCAGTAAATGAATTATTGTCATAATGTTACTTGTTGAGCATACAAAATCATAAAGTAAATCTTACCTATGAAATCTAATGGCTTTATATGCTTTGCTTTCTTTGTTTGCTCATTACAACACCCGTATGCAGTGTAAATTCCAGCAAATTGATTGGATTTGGTCTCGACTAAGTGCGGTTGAATGACTTTTGTCCTGGGAGCACTGTACCAATATGGAGGCGGTATTGACCGGAAACTGACGTTTGGATACTGTGTCGAGATCCCAAAGTGCAAGTGTTTCAAAACACTGCACCAAAGCATGATCTGCACTCAGGTAACATGACTAATGTGATTCGAAACACTCAGGTCACATGACTAAAGTGTTTAGAAACACCAGGTCACGTGACTAAAGCGATTCAAAGCATCGATCAGAAGTGTATCGAGACCTGACGAATCTGCGTTTGACTGACAGGGTCAGAAAAAAAGCTCTATCTCATGTAGCCTAGTGGACCGTGTATGTGCACAAAGCTACTGTGCTGCAAATGGCCTGGGTTTGAATCCTGACTTGTACAAATACTCTGAAATTATGACTATTAGTATTTTGATAATGTTACTGTTTTATGACCAAAACAAAACATTTATTCACAAAGTGTTCATTTGTATGTCAGACCAATCTAACATCTATAGCTGCACCACCCTGAATTTGAACCCATTAACTCTACATGATAGTCTGGAACTCTCACGACTTCACTAAATCATGTGAAACCTCAACTCTACAACGTGCAGTTAAATACCTCAGTTTGCTTAATTTAGCCGAAGCTGTTCCAGAGTAATACGTAAAAAATGACCACTAGGTGTCAGTGTAGAGAGAGAGAGAGAGGCTTTCAAAACGTTTCAAAGCTTTGACGCATTTGCTTCAACTGTTTCAGTTTTTAATGAACACCCAAAAATGAAAATTGTATTACTATCACACTTATTCCAATCCCCTGAGACCCCCAAACAATACACAAAACTCTAGTAAACGCCACCTCCCGCTGACACTCATGTCAGCATGAAAGCTTGTACCTGTGTGGGCATCTGTGGACGCAGGAGGTTCTGCTCGGTCTCTGTGGCAGCACCATTGGTAGTAGTAGTGGTCTCCGTGCTGGTAACTGGTAAGATGTGGTTGTAAGTGTTGGTATTAGAGCCTGGAGCCTGGTTGGTTGCAGATTTAAGGTCTGTGTCATTCCCGAAAGCCGAGATGGCATTCTCTGTTAGAAAGAAGGAGAGAGAAAGAGAGAGTCACATTCACTCACAGCCATGCCTTCTGCAGATGAACACGTCTGGAACGCAGTCATGCCTCAGTTAGCTTTCTCTTTCAGATGTCTCTTTTTCAAAATGCATTTGGATTTCGTCAACATGCTTTCTTACAATAACAACAACAACAAAACACACTCAGAGGAGCCAGAGAGGACTGGCTCATATATATTTATATCAATTTGCCGGCATAAATGTTGACAGCATTCAAAACCACAAACTCAATGCTCTAAATATAGCCCATTTCTATACATCTCTAAATTGCCAATCAGCTAATCCTGCCCTGCAGTAATATCTATAAAAAAAGCTCATTTCCTAACAGCCTGGCGTTTGTCCTTATTTCTTTTTCCATGTCTTCCATTTTATTCCTTATCTTTTTCTTCTTCTCTTGCTCAGTGTGTTTTCCCTTGGGTAAGATTGGTTGCATAAAATGGAGTGTGGACTCGTGAGCCTCTGTGCCAGTAGCTTTGAAAGAAGTTTGATTACCTCTGGTATCTTGACGTTTAAGCCAAATCGTACCCATAGTACAACACCTGTGTCTATTCATTTAGAAATATCCTCTGCTGTCAGCCATGTACTGGCAGAATGGACTTCCATATTAAATCTAAACACAGATTTCAAATCACACTCTTCTTCATGTTCTCCCTTTTATTAGCTCTATATGAGAGCATTTGAGACTTAGTGACAGGCCATATGAATGATAATAATGTGAATTGATTAATTTCCATTGGTCTAGTAGGTCACTTGTCTGAAATTGCCACGGCGTGAAAGTCACCCCAATTAAGACACAGCGGTGAGTATAGTATTGCATATGACTGAGGCTGATCTTCATTTCTAGTGCTGAGGAACGTGTTCTGTTCTGTTGGGGGAAAAATGAAAGATTAGATTTATGAATGGTAAATGGCTGTGTGGTTGAGTGATTTTTTTCTTTCTTAATTGAAACACTAATTGCTTAATCTTTCTGATCTTACATAGAGATGAGGCACGAGAGAGAGAGAGAGAAATAGAGTGACTTCCTGATACCTTACTGTACATATTGTGCCTGTGTTATATCAAGTACAGTGTTCTTTTAAATCATTGCACAACCTAATTTATATATATATGTGTGTGTGTGTGTGTGTGTGTGTGTGTGTGTGTGTGTGTGTGTGTGTGTGTGTGTGTGTGTGTGTGTGTGTGATGCAGCTCAGCACGAGGGCTGTTAAATTTTTTTTGTATTTTTATTTTAAATGTTCTGTTAAATGTTGTTTAAAC
>CAIGQZ010032400.1:4132032-4152127 GCA_903798205.1 Danio tinwini
TGCAAATCCAATTCGTAAACTCAAAACACGATTCAAACACACAAATCTAATCCTAAATTCAAAACATGATTCATAAATATGTAAACCAAATTCGTAAGTTAAAAACACAATTCAAAAATAAGCAAATCCAATTCATAAATTTAAAACACGATTCAAAACAAAAATCCAATCCGTAAATTCAAAACATGATTTATAAATACACAAATCCAATTCATAAGTTCAAAACACAAATTCAATCCCTAAATTGAAAACAAAATTCATAAATACACAAATCTAATTCATAAGTTTAAAACATGATTCATAAATATGGAAATGAAAGTCATAAGTTTAAAAACGATTCAAAAATACACATTATCCAATTCGTAAATTTAAAACACGATTCAAAATAAAAATCCAATCCGTAAATTCAAAACATGATTTATAAATGCACAAATCCAATTTGTAAACTCAGAACATGATTCAAAACACAAATTAAATCCCTAAATTCAAAACATACTCCATAAATACACTAATTCATAAGTTTAAAACATGATTCATAAATATGTAAATCAAATTCATGATTTTTAAAAACATTTCAAAAATACACATTATCCAATTCGTAAATTCAAAACATAATTCAAAGACACAAATCCAATCTGTAAATTCAAAACAGGATTCAAAAATACACAAATCCAATTCGTAAGTTTAAATCATGATTCATAAATATGCAAATCAAATTCATAAGTTAAAAACGATTCAAAAACACATAAATCCAATCCGTAAATTCAAAACACGATTAAAAAATACACAAATCCAATTCGTTAGTTCAATACACGATTCATAAATACACAAATACAATCCATAAATTTAAAACATGATTCAAAAACACAAATCCAATCCGTAAATTCAATACACGATTCAAAAATACAAATCCAATTTATAAGTTCAAAACATGATTCATACATATGCAAATCGAATTTGCAAGTTCAAAACATGATTCAAAAATACGCAAATCCAATTTGTAAATTCAACACGATTCAAAACACACAAATCAAATTCGTAAATTCAAAACATGATTCATAAATTTGAAAATCCAATTAATATGTTCAAAATCCGATTCTAAAACACACAAATCCAATCCGTAAATTTAAAACACGATTTGTAAATACACATCCAATTTGTAAATTCAAAACCCAATTCACATTTACTTATGTGTTTACAAATTGGATTTTGTAAGTGTGAATTGTACATGTATGAATCTTCTTTTAATAAGTGTTTTATTTTTGAGACTCATCTTGCTTCAAACTTTGTCTTAATAGAGGAGTTGAATTGATCATGAAAATGATGAGCCCAATTTCTATATAAAATTGCTCCTCATGAGAAACACTCAAGTTTAGGCCTGTCGACTTGAACACTTGGGACAAATGTGTCATGGAAGATGTCAACTGGATAAAGTTTATGCAATGCTTTGTCAACATTTTGCTTACTTTAAATGGGGCCTATTATATCCATTTTACAAGATGTACTGTAAGCCTCAGGTGTCTCCAGAATGATTCCAAGAGTTTTCAGCTCAAAATAATTAATGGATGATTATAATGCCATGCCAGATTTAGGTGGAAGCAGGAACACACTGGTACTTCTCAAAGCTCACATTGATTAATTTTTGTTTTCTCAGTTCTCTGTCTTTGAGCCTGTGACACGGAAACCGATCGAACACGGCCATCTTGAAGGATATTTCAGTTCTCTAATTGCACTATGAGGAGGTGAGAAATATGGAGTGAAGACACTTTCAGATTAGTTGAGCGAGGAAACACAGGTGTATGCAGAAGTGTGTTTTGTGCAAAAATGTGATGCACATGTACCTTTTCCACCTTCATCTGTCACAAAAATAACCTTTTTTTTACAGATTAAACAAATTAAAGGTTTCACATACTTATTTTGGATTATCATAAAAAACAGCATATATTTCCCTTATTATTATTTTAATGCTAAGCCATGGACTTGAACCAAGCGGCAACCTCCCGCTCTCCCTCGGGAAGCCAATATGTAAGTAACTAAAACTGCAATTCATCGACTCGCCTTGGGGGGCTGGCTCCAAGAAATCCAGATGATTTCTAACTGCACTGGTAAATTGGCCATTTTTACAGCTGATAAAAACATGTTTACAGCCTGGTACAAAAGATGGCTTTCGTGCATATAGCTAATATTACCCTTTATGACAACTGTGAGGGGGGTGAATTTTTTATAACTCATCCGTTTTGTTTATATTAGATTATATTAAGTCTTCATAATTAAGGGCGTGGCCACTTGAGTGACAGCTAGCTCTCGTTGCTTGCCGTCTCGTCACCTCAGCTGATTCTGGCCGCTGAGCTTGGCATATACAGTACATCGTATTTTTGTTTTGGTTAATGTTTCTTTACACACATTTGCCTTTTGGGATTATTTCCTGCAATTATCAGATACTATAGCATGCTGTGTGCACTTAATTGTGCTCACAAACCATTCACATGGCCTCCATTTCCCAGGTGAGTGAAATTATATACTTATATACCATCTCTATAAATGTATTTGTTTTATTTAAAATAATTTATCATTTATAATTTCTTTAGAACTGTAAAGCACTCCAGAATCTGACAGATTGATTAGCTGTAGGCTCTAGAACATATGTCATACAGTGTTACGCCTGGATTTTTATTAATAGCTTTGCATTTACTAACACGCACTATATCTGAAGTGTTTGGAAGTAATTTGCGTTTTCCTCCTGTAGAAAAAGTAATAAGAACAATGTTTAGTGGCTCAGTGTATTACAGCAGTGTTTTTAAAAGTCAAAAAATTTTATTGATGTAATGTATGACCAAGCGCATGTAGTCAGAACGCAAACGAGTCGCAGGCAATAAAGTATTAAACGTTTCTCCAAAGAAAAGTCTGTTTTAAGCTAGGTCTAAGCAAAATGCCAGCATGCCTCTGTAGTTGCGCTTACACTCAGCCTTTGCCCTGGTTTGGTATCCCGCGGTCAGTGTGATGATGCGTGATCAAAATGGCGACGGTCGGCCACGCCTACTTGTAGTTTCTTTCGCAGTGTTCAGAAACCTATGGGTGACATCACGGATACTACGTCCATATCTTTTACAGTCTATGACTAATTTTCCCCACATCCAGAGTGGGGTGTAACGTGTTTCACAGTAAGGCCATACTATATTCTAATTACATTTTTGTGGAATGCAGTAATGTAACAAATTACATTTTAAATGTGTGTAAATTGATCACAGTTACTAAAGCTAGTGTAACTGCGTTACTTGCATTACAAATATAGTTTTAAGAAGAGAAAACAAATCACGTTTTCGCTGCAACATCAGTTAATAAGCATGTGCTTTTAAATTGCTGAAGAACACAAGTGGAAATGGTTGCTCATCACTAGGGAGGACAATGGCACCCAAAAACACAGAGATCCAACTCAACCTAAACGGGCTACATCAGAGTAGGATACTGAATACTCGGTAATGATGATACGGTAGGTAGAACAAAAAAACTGCATCTGGTGGGAATCATGATGCCTGGAAACAATGGACACTTTGCTTTCTCACAAGGCATCAGAAATAATACATTTACAAAATAATATTCAAACATCCACAACACAACTCACATTTACAAAATTCAATTTTTAAAGTTTAAAACACAATTCAAAAATAACCAAATCCAATTTGTAAATTGTAAACACGATTTAAAAACACACAAATCCAATTAGTAAATTCAAACATGATTCATATATATGGAAATCAAATTTGTACGTTTAAAACATGATTAAAAAATATGCAAATCCAATTTGTAACTCAAAACACGATTCAAAACACACAAATCCAATCTGTAAATTCAAAACATGATTCATAAACATGCAAATCAAATTCGTAAGTTAAAAAAATCTAATCCGTAAATTCAACACGATTCAAAAATACACAAATACTTTACATACATTTTTTTTTTGTGCAAGGTATCTTCAGAATGTGAAGAGAAGCGTAGCTGCTTATGGTGCCATTCACATATCTCTTTTTTTGTGCACGCAAGTTCATTATTTCCAAAGAAGATGCATTTTCCAGGCGTACTAGTTGAAAAAACAGAATCACGAAACAAGAACTGACCGATCAGCTTCATACTTTGTATGGAATATACACATTTCGGTAGACTAATTACCTCAGACAAACACAAAACACCGAAACACTGCAGTGCTTTAGCATACTATGGATGTCAAAGGTTACAGGTATCCAGTTTTCTTTGTTTTCTTTTGTGGTAAAAAAAGAGACTGTGAATGATGAGAGCATTTTAAGTTTTGGGTAAACTTATTTAGTCTTTTGAATATGTCAAGCTACTGTGATCAACCCATTGTAATGTTTCTCAGTGAATATTAAATTAAAGAAAGAGCTGCAGTTTATTTTGTATTTTTATAGGTATATTTTAAATGTTTTAAAAAGTAACTTTATTGTAATTAGTAATCTGATTACTTTTTACATTAAGTAATTAGTAATGTAATCAGATTACAATTTTCCAGGAGTAGTCAGTAATTTGTAATTTATTACTTTTTTAAAGTAACTTACACAACACTGCCCATATCTTTAGGGGGTGGAACTAAAAACAAAAAACTATGAAAAAGATTTTGGAGCATGTGCCTCATTTCCTGCAGTCCTGTCAGTTTAACCTCTTGATATATGGTTTTCTGAGCCCAACAATATGAAGCGCACATGTAGAATACAATTCACTGCAAAACAAAAACAGTTTACATTCTAGAAAATGAATATAACTAAACTGAATCTAAACGTAATTGTTTCTGGAATTACTCCAGCGTTCTAAGAAGATTCTGCAACCCTGCTTGATATACAGTAATGTATAATGATATATGGTTTTCCACAATTACATTTTGTTATAGGCATCATAGTGGCACAGTGGGTAGCACGATCGCCCTTACAGCAAGGAGGTCACTGGTTCGAGCCTCGGCTGGGTCATTTGGCATTTCTGTGTGGAGTTTGCATGTTCTCCCTGTGTTGGCGTATGTTTCCTCCGGGTGCTCTAGTTTTCCCCACAAGTCCAAAGACATGTGGTACAGGTGAATCAGGTAACCTAAATTGGCCATAGTGTATGTGTGTGAATGAGTGTGTATGGATGGGGATGTTTCCCAGTGATGGGTTGCAGCTGGAAGGGCATCTGCTGTGTAAAACATATGCTGGATAAGTTGGCGGTTTATTCCGCTGTTGCGACCTCAGATTAATAAAGGGACTAAGATGAAAAGAAAAAGAATGAACAGTTTATTATCTGACTTTTGTTATTAGTCTGTTTTTTTTTTAAGCAACGTTAGCGCAATCATTGTATAAAGGGTTTTAGAGTGGTACAGTAGGGTACGGTTCAGGTCGGTACAGGTCACCTTTATCAGGCTTGCGTTTCCACTACAAAGGGTACCCTTTTGGTGGGTGTGGTGTACTACAGAGAGTTTCAGTCGACGTCATTCTCGCTCGAATAAATGTCTACAGTAAAGCTGTACAGTTTGTTCACATTATATGAGAAGCTCTTCTAACAAAACAGATGCTTTAAACATATTAATACTTGTTTATAATTGTTTATTACTAACATTTCTATAAACATGATTTGATTATAACTGCAGATCAATGACAGTGTGAAAGCATTACAGCCTACTGTAACGTCTGCAATTATATAAAATAAATAAATAAATGCAACATATATGAACACATACAGACCCTTACAGTCTCCGATATGTTACCACTTGCAGATAAACTACACACAGCATACATTAAGTCCTTATTTGAGTTCAAAAACAACACGCAACATATACAGTAGCCCACAGTCAGAGCTAACCTCTCATCTGTATCTTTAATCTTCACCAGCACATGTAGCCTCTGTTAGAGAGTAATTCCGTCATTCCGAGTTCATAATAGTCCAAAAGGTGATGATAAACATGGCAGTTTGTTCATGATTTGTTCATAGCAGATTGTTCAGGTTGCTGAAACTATTTGCTCCTGTGTTTTGTCGGGCTTCTCCTTTTTTCCGCACTTCACTCTCGCGTTTGTCCTTTTCTTTCTGAATGGATCAGATGTTGAAGACGCTTCATTAATCACACACGTTATTATCATCAGCTCAAGAACTTTGTTATATCAAATCTAGATGTGATCGCAAGCTCCCTGGAGAAAGCGAAAACCGATCGTACTTTTAGACTGCCTCGTAAAACAACAACAGGACACGGCAGATTCTTGGCTTTGTGACTGCTCATCAAGACAACGACAAGGTTTGTTTTGAGCCCGGATCATCCATGGATCTTTATTATATGCATATAGTTGTCTCGGCTGTGTATTTAAAAACATGGCGGCTCCATTGTTTTGATTCTGGCTAGCTCCACGAGATCGTGACGTATCCCTGTAAACCAATCAGCGTTCAGCTGCGCGTGTAGCTCCACCTTTTGGTACCCTTTCTCGTCTTTGGTACCCTTTCGAAAGGGTGCCGAAAAAGTGGTACGGTTCGGTTTGGTATGCTTTTGACAGTGGAAACGGCCATAAAAGCGTACCGAACCGTACCGTACCACTCAGTGTAAACGAGCCATTAAAGGTGACTTGCCTTTAAAACACACTGCTCAGCTCTAATAAAATATACAACACTATACTTTTTTCTACCAAATTAAATGGAATACATAATTGATTTAATGTGCACTAGAAGGTTTTCCCTTGACATTGTGCCATTTCAGGACGTGAGTTCTTGAATATGATGAATGATGGAATATGCTTTGCATCAAATTCAGCTCTGAAGCAGTTCACAGATGAGGTTTACTTGGTGTGTGTTGAGGACAGTGAGCTTTAGTATTTTTCAGACAGGGAATAGTCTGCAGTTTGTAAGGTGTATATTGTGCAAAAAAATCATAACATAGTTCAAAATGATCAGGTGTGTTTGATTTGAAGCAGTGCTGCAGAGATCAGACAGAATACTGTATAACAAAAGGTATAGTCATAGGACAATGCCAAGAAGGTGAACAATCTGAAAACCAATAAATAATTAAGATTTTCACAGATGTAAGTAGTGCAGTTAAATAATTAAAATCACACACAAAATTAATGTTTGCATTTGCATATTAATATAGTGTGTACTGTGAGTATATATGTACAGTTGCAATCAGAATTATTGAACCCCCTTTGAATTTTTTTTCTTTTTTTAAATATTTCCCAAATAATGTTTAACAGAACAAGGAAATTTTCACAGTATGTCTGATAATATTTTTTTCTTCTGGAGAAAGTCTTATTTGTTTTATTTTGGCTAGAATAAAATCACTTTTTAATTTTTAAAACCCATTTTAAGGTCAAAATTATTAACCCCTTTAAGCTATTTATTTTTTCCATAGTCTACAGAACAAACCATCATTATACAATAACTTGCCTAATTACCCTAACCTGCCTAGTTAATTTAATTAACCTAGTTAAGCTTTTAAATGTCACTTTAAGCTGTATAGAAGTGTCTTGAAAAATAGCTAGTCAATTATTATTTACTGTCATCATGTCAAAGATAAAATAAATCAGTTATTAGAGATGAGTTATTAAAACTATTATGTTTAGAAATGTGTTGAAAAAAAATCTTCTCTCCGTTAAACAGAAATTGGGGAAAAAATAAACAGGGGGCTAATAAATCAGGGGGTTGAATAATTCTGATTGCAACTGTATGTATGTACACACATACATGCATACATACAGGGAATGACTGCACATATTATGTAAATTGAAACTTTTATATTCTATGTGATTAGTCACGACATTAAACGGCACTAGATACAAGTACTTGATGTTGAGTTTGGATGCAGCCACTTTTGGTTAATAACGCATTTAAAGGGTGGTCCAGAGTGTATTTTTAAGGCTTGGTTGTGTTTAAAGTATATGATGCAAAGCAATGTGTGCTCATACTTCATTTGTAGAGGCTCTGATTGGTTACCTAACAATGTGCTGTGATTCGCGAATCGGCTCCATGTCACCAGGAAAAGCGTCACACCCCTACAAGCAAGGGCTTTTGCGCTGTATAAACACTGTCAGTCAGAGTAGCTTTTAGCCGTAACAGTTAGAGAAAATGACGACACAGAGGACAAAGCTGAACCTCACGCCTGCTCTCTAAAATAACATCTGACAAGTGCCTCACGTATATTCAGAATAAGCCTGTATAAGTAGTATGAAACGTTCACATATCTTTCGTGATTTCATTTTTTAAGATCTAGAACGCACAGGAAGCAACCACATAGAGAGACACTGCAGCACTGCTGAAGATTGTGAGTGTTTACAGCGGTTTGACTGATAAATATAAATTTGTAGTTAAATTGTTAGCGGTGCCAAACAGCATTTCCCATTGTTTACATCCTTGTTTATGTCTTTGCTACAACATACTATTAACGCTAGAAACTGTGCATTTAATAAATCAATTTAAAAAAATTTAAATACTCACAGGTTGTGGCTCACAATCCACAGCTTTGTCTATTATGGTTGGAGCGGCTCCTTTAAGGAGTTTTTAGCCAATTATTTGTCCTTTGATCCTTTCATCCATTATTTGTCCTTTGTCAAATGCTAGAGCTATATATTTTTTATAAATCTCTGGAACATAATTAAAATTAAATTGTAAGCACTTCTTTCTTTGTGTTGTGTTCTTTGGAGGCCCAAATACAGAAACTGAAGAAGTTCTGTGGAATTAGCAGCATTTGGACACCATTTTAGTTTCTCTGTTATAACATTACAGCACCTCTGGCCACGCCCCTTTGCTGTGCAGGGTGTATGCACGTGGTAAAAGTGCGTAACCTAGTGTTTGTGATCTCAGTAGTCCAGATGTATTTTTTGTAGTCCCCAAACTTTGTTCGATGTAGGCTTTGCTACGCTAACTTTGTAAAAGTCAATGTCTCCCTTTGCATTGAACTTTGAGAAAATTACATTCAGAGATGTTGTTTGTTAATGTTCACACAGCTACATTACACATCAACTAAAGTTTAAAATATGATATCATTACCCCTTTAAAGGTGAAGATAAACGCATCTTAAATGCATGACAAAGTGAAGCTATCTTAATGATAAATGCAGCGTTTACTAGCATGAACTGATTTATGAGCTGGATACAGCTGGGATAGTGATGGTTAAACTGACCATCTTAAATCATTCTCAAGCAGAAGCTGCCTTATGTTGGTCCCAGTTTGCAAGCATAGCTTAAAATAGTAATAAACAATGGATTTTTAAGCAAGGCATTGGTTCTTCAAAAACATTATTATTAATTAGACTATATTCCACTGCATGCCATTTCGATCCCTTTCTCTTCTTTTCCTCTCCATGCACAAAAGGGAATCTCCAGCAATGATCATATTTATTTATGATATAGGACATAAGGGAGAAGTTTCCACTCACTCAAGCAGTTGTTGTCATGGAAATGGCTGAGGAAGTGGTTGCACTGATCTCGGAAATTCCCACTAGCCGCACAGGAGCACCACGGCCCAACATTGGATGTAGAGTTATCTAGGTAGTTAGGAGTTATAATGCTTCCTACAGGGAGAGAGAACGAGACACAGAAGAGAACATCAGTTGCAAAACAGAAAGCCAAATGCAGTACCAGTATAATGGTATCCCATAAATGCTATATCCATCTGTCAAATCTCAGTGCTGTATTACCAAAACAAAATCTTTTACCAGATGAAAGTTTCATTGAATAGGGAACAAAACAGAAAATATACTTTTCAAAAAGTCATTTCTTTCTTTGACATCAAATGGACAGTGAAAATGAGTTCCTAAACCTTCTGAACATGTTCAGTTTCTTTTTTTGACTGTTTAATCTCTTTTTTCCTCCATTTTAGGGGAACTTTTGCAAGTTAGATTATTAAAAAAATATAAAAACTGTAATAATATCTTGAATAATAAAAAGGATCCATTCAGCAAAGTTAAACTAAATTTATTGTTTTGTTATATAAATGAATTCAGTAATAACACACAGTAAAAAAATGCTGGGGTGTCAAAACCAAGTGTTGGGTCAAATATGGACAAACCCATATTAAAGTGGGGTTAATATTTTAAATTAAATTTAAATTACAATCTTAACCCCATTAACAATAATAATTTCTTACATTTACTGTATATTTACTGGACACTCAAAGCGCTTAAAACATTTTTGGGGGAAATATCCTCAACCACCATCGACGGCAGCCAGACCGCACATCACAAACCAGCTGATTAGAGACAGAGTGATGAAGCCAATTATGGTTAGGAGGCCATGATGGACAGAGGCCAGTGGGCAAATTTGTGCAGGATGCCAGGGTTAAACCGCTACTCTTTTGGAAGGACATCCTGGGATTTTTAATGACAGCAGAGAGTCGTATCCGAAAGATGGCGCTCATTGTGCAGTAAAGAGTTCCCAAATATAGAACTTTTTCTTGGCTGCTGCATGGAGGGCGCCATAGCGGCCAGCGTCTTCCGGTAGAATGTTTAGAACTTCCGTTTACGGTGTTTACAACTGGTAATTTGCACTCCGAAAAATTGGTTTCAATAGAGTTTTAAAACAGTGTGTGTGTGTGTGCGTGCGTGCACACAATACTTCACTACATCATAGAGCAAACCAGATTACTGGCAATAAACTTACCAGATGTGTACTGGCAATAAACTTACCAAGTCATGTAATTTACAAAAATGACCAATAAAGGCAGTTACTGATACTCTGCTGGCTGATTTGCTGTTCATTGTAATCGCGAGCCGTTTATGTTTCATTTAGTGTGTAGTTTTTACCACGGTTTGTGTTTTGCTGTCATTTCAAAATGTCACATTTTCACTTTGTCACAGTTGTTAAATCAGTGTGTTAGTGGGACAGTACAGTAGACTATGTGTGTGTCAAACATTTTGGTGAATTACATTTGTTTGGGCTGGTTATATATTTGAAAGAAAGAGAAACTGTTGACTTTAGTGATGATGAGGCTTCATTTAAACAGCACAAGATGCCGTCTGACAACGAGGGGAAAATGCCTCACAGCAGTTGTTTTCCATGCTATTAGATCCCAAATTTCATGGAGGGGGTTATAAATAAACAAACGTTGCGCACACGACAATAGGCCTATATAAACACAAGCATATTGACAACACAAAAGTGTGCAACAGTCTAACAACATTTTTATAGCCATTTATTAATTAGTTTGATTTAATATTGACCTCACGTAATTAGACTGGTGAGCACAATGTATTCAGCACAAGTCTATTCTTGGTTTGATTTTGGAGACCGCTACTCAATGTCCAGTTGTGGCCTGTGTTTATTTTTATTGTATTTGATTGTCATTAAGGTGTCAAAGTTTAACCTGGTGCTATAAAATCAATCTGCTGCAGCTGACGCTATTGCTGTGTTGTTAATCTAATCTATACACCCCAATCATATGAAAATTTTTTTTGAAATGCTGATGGCTTTTCATTTGCATGTTGTTGTTATTGTAACTACTCTTTTAATCATCTGTGGGTTATGGATAAAATATAGAAATTCTAATAGTTTAATAAAAATTTATTTGCCTTTTGAAAATCACCAAGCAACCCCCTGTCATTGTCTTGTGACCCCCTAAGGGGTCCCGACCCCCACTTTGGAAACCACTGATCCAGACCACTGAAGGAGGTCAGATCAAAATCACCATAAAAATGGAAGACGGGCATTTTCCACTGTATCTTTTTTCCGTCAAACGTATTTACAAATAGGTATTGAATTTGTGCCTCTAATGGGACATCAAAGTGCACCTTATTCATAGAACGTGCTATTAGACTCATTGCATCTGACGAACGTTTCGACTGACTAGCGCAAATCACTGCAAAGACACTTTCACTCTTCTGATGATGAAATGTTTGTTGCATTTTCACGCAATCACTTTGTGTTACTTTACGGGCCCTCAGCTAAGGCAGATATGAAAAGCTCTGTCAATCTTCTTGTGTGTGGGTTACATAAGTGGGCTAGAACATTGATTGCAGAGGATATAGTTGCGTTGCTCTTGGAGCTGTGTCTTTGTTCAGCAGGGAGGGAAAATGACTGCTTTTTCAGCGTGTGAGTGAGTGTAGAAGTCGTCAGCTGAAAGCGGGAAAAGTGGAGGTGCTGCACTCTGGAACTCTATGGTCTGATAGGGACCCGTTTAAACACATTGATTTCTTTTGTCCCAGAACACAAAAGTGCAACATCTTCACAACCGCTCTTGGAAAAATACTGCTGTAATGACTAGCAGCCAAGGCAAAGCGCTTGTTCCCTTTTTTTCTCACTGCTATCTCTGACTTGTACATTTGTTAATGTCGTAAACTCCTCTGTAGCTCTCTTTACCAGCAAATCTCTTTCACAGTTCCATCCAGCTTTTGACATTAGGTATTTATATATGGGTTGCTGACCTGACATTGCATTTTCAATGTCACTCATGACAAAAACGTATCTGATTAGTCTTGTCATCACTAAAAATGTACAAAATTGTTAAACATGCGTCATCTATAGACCTTTTAGACCTACACTCAAAAAATTATTTTGCTGCTTGTTCAAAATACTTATTTAAATGAGTTGCTTAAATGTTCAATCCACTTCAATTTGATAAGTTTACTTAATCAATTTGTGTTGGGGCAACATGAATTAATTGTGCAGAATTTTTTGCACAAAAATTGTACACAGAATTGCTGTGTTAAATATTTAACAATTTTGAGCCAAATCTCAAAACTACTCTATGGTGTATGACTGTCTCAAGCATAGTTTAATAAATGATGGCTCTTGTAAATTAAAAAGAAAACTGTAAAATCATTAATAAATACATCAGGCCTAATTTTACAAGTGGCTATTTTAGTAAATGACAATCATTTTATTCATCTATATACACTCACCGGCCATTTTATTAGATACACTAGTATACTTTATTTGGCTTACTAGTACCGGGTTATACCCCTTTTAATCTTCAGAACTGCCTTATTCCTTCATTGGATAGATTTAACAAGGCACTGGACCTATTTCTCAGAGATTTTGGTTCATATTGAAATGATAGCATCACGCAGTTGCTGTAGATTTGTCGGCTGCACATCCATGATGCGAATCTCCTGTTTCACCACATCCCAAAGGTGCTCTATTAGATTGAGAACTGGTGACTGTGGAGGCCATTTGAGTACAGTGAACTCATTGTCATGTTCAAGAAACCAGTCTAAGATGACCCACGCTTTATGACATGGAGTGTTATCCTGCTGGAAGTAGCCATCAGAAGATATACGAAGTATACTATGGTCATAAAGGGATGGACATGGCCAGCAACAATACTCAGGTAGGCTGTGGCATTGACACAATGCTCAGTCGGTACTAATAGGCCCAAAGTGTGCCAAAAAATATCCCTCACACCATTACACCACTACCAGCAGCCTTAACCATTGATACAAGGCAGGACGCCAAATTCTGACTCTACCATACGAATTTTGCAGCAGAGATCAGGACTCATCAGACCAGGCAACATTTTTCCAATCTTCTATTGTCTAATTTTGGTGAGCCTGTGTGAATTGTAGCCTCAGTTTCCTGTTCTTAGTTAACAGGAGTGCCACCCGGTGTGGTCTTCTGCTGCTGTAGCCCATCTGCCTCAAGGTTTGACTTATGCATTCAGAGGTGCTCTTCTGCAGACCTCAGTTGTAACAAGTGGTTATTTGAGTTACTGTTGCCTTTCTATCAGCTGGAACCACTCTGGCCATTCTCCTCTGACCTCTGGCATCAACAAGGCATTTGTGCCCACATAACTGTCGCTTTTTCTCACCATTTTCTGTAAACCCTAGAGATGTTTGTGCATTAAAATCCCAGTAGATCAGCAGTTTCTGAAATGCTCAGACCAGCCAGTCTGTCACCAACAACCATGCCACGTTTAAAGTCACTTAAATCACCTTTCTTCCTCATTCTGATTCTCAGTTTGAACTACAGCAGATCCTCTTGACCATGCCTACATGCCTAAATGCACTGAGTGGCTTAATTAGAAATTTGCATTAACAAGCAGTTGGACAGTTGGACTTTACTTAATAAAGTGGCAGCAGAATGTATACAATTTTATTTTTTTCTCTGAAAATCATGCCATCTAGTGTATAATATGCTAATAATATGCTATAGAGCAATTATGCAAAAACCTTTAATTAGTTGAAGGACTCCATTCTAGATCATGTGACTGAAGCCTCCTGTGAAGCCTATGAGGTGCACCTGTTACAGTACGTCTCCGAATTGTTCACATATTTAGCTTTTTTGGAAACATAAAATTAAGGTTTGTTGTTCTTTTGTGTGACACCCTTTTCACTGAAAATATCCAAGTCAAACAATTTAGGGAGGAAATAAAAATCATAATTTTGAATAAAATAAATAACACTATTCATGTAGTATAGTTTTTCTATGAGAAATGTCAAAAAATGAAGTTCTCTCACAATATGTATTATTAAGAGTTGCTATTCTTAATTTTTACTGTTACTACAAAAAAGAATCAAAGTTAGTGACCCCTTATATTTTCTCAATCATCAGAATTCAAACTACATAAAATACAACTTTTTTTCTTCAAAACGTGTGTTTTAATGCCTGTTTGTTAATGACTAACATGCAAATTTGTTTCTTAAGCTACAGTGAAACTCTTGCTGTCGCTCTGTTGTTTTGGCCCAGGTCCATTTATGATCAGGGTTCAATTTGTTTCTGTTACTAGACTGCAAAAGTGAGGCGCTATTGACGACATGTAATTTGCATCATTGCATGCACCTGGTCACATTTATTATAGTGAAATGTGTCTCATAGCTGCTTCTCCCCAAATAAATTGCCTTCAGAGAGCAGCCCTCATTGTTTTTCTTGCTTCTTTTGCAAAACATCCACAGACAAGTGCTGCAAAGTACTAAAACTTTTGTTTAAGTTTTAGAAGAAGCTGGAAACTTATGAATTATTAGTTATGGTGGAAATCAGCTGTCATTAGTAGGCATGACAGGTACTTGTGCTGATGACACAAATATTCCAGAAACAAGCAAGTGAAATAAATAAATAAAAAGGATTGTTAAAAAAAAGCAAGCAAAGATATGCAAAGCTGTTCCCAGAGAGACATTTGGGCCACCTAAAAGAGCATTGTTGAACTTTGAAGGTACATACTAGTAACTTTTGAAATGGTTCCACCTTAGTGACAGCTTTAGTACATTTTATTAGCTGAATGTACTGTTCTTAGACTGTTCACCCCAGTGTTAGTTTCATTTTACACAAGATGTGCCTAATTTTGTTGCTGTAGATACTATACCTTCCTACAAAGTTTAGCTCCAACCATAATGTAAAGCATTTGAATCACGTAAATAAGATCTTTAGGAACACTTCTGCTGCATTCTAATTTGCATACCATCCATCCTAAAAAGAATTTTAAAAAGTTTGTGTCCCAAATCGTAGTTAGCATAAATGATTGCTCCACAGCTACCCAGATGCTATTTCCATTAGCAAGTCAAAGTACAGGTCTGATTTTGAGTATTAATTTGGCAATTTTCTCTGTTTCAGCAAATGGAACAATATTTGGTGACAAATCTTACTTTGACACATATTTTGGAAAATGCTTTGAACATTTTCAAAAGCTCAATACAAACTTAGTACCCTTTCGTTATGTTGGTGGCTGTTTATGACCAATTGACTTCCATTATAAATCCATTCCATTATAATAATATGTTGCTGGTTTTCCCTTTTGGGAAGAGGTAAATTTACTAATGTTTAGCGTTGATCATCAGTTGCAGTGCAAAAAACTAGATGTTTATATGGAGTATAGTGTGTGTACAAAGGTGTGAGAGAGGCCTTTGTGCACTTACCTTGATATGTTTGAGAAAATAAAACATATGCCCCTCAGCTGTCAGAGCACAGTAAACATAGTAAGTGTTTGTTGTTTTTACTGCATAGAACTCTGCAAAAACATTTCTGGCTTTTATACAGTGTCTTATCTACAGGGTTATTGCTGCCATCTGATTATCAACAGTAAAAAAAAAAAAGGTTTTCCCTTTGCTCAACAGGGAAAACCACCAACAATCAAGAATGCCTGATTATTTGTTGTCATAGCTTTGCAATCAAAAAATGTAGTTATAATGGAAGTCAATGGGGCAAAAATAGCCACCAACATAACGAAAAGGTAGTCAATTTGAACAGTACACAAAGGTTAATTAGCATGTAACCTAATGAACAATATACATTTAATTTTATCCATGTCATATTTCATCTGCAACAACATTGAAAACTTTTTTAAAGCCACGTTCAGTCTTTAACTTATGAATATATAATTATGCAAACTGATTTCACATCAAGGAGATTTCTCTGCATGAAAGATCTGCAAATGACAGATTCAAATACCACTTCATCTCCAACATGGTAGGACATTCATTCTAAAAGAATTGTAGAGAATGTGACAAGATGATTGACAGGGCATGTAACTAAGCAACAGAACAGATCATTAATGATAAAGTAGTATCACCCAAAGGTTGCACTCTTTTGTTACATACTCAAAAGTATGTAAATTTTTTAACACAAAAAGAGTATATACTTTTAGGGCATACTGTAGTATAAATAGGCAAACAGGTAAAACTCTAGAAAGATAAAACTCTAAGATTAAAACTGGACATTTTTGTTGGAATCCCTTCACAAAACTGTATTTTTGTAGGTACAAAGATCATCACTTGGGTGTTAGTTGATTTGGGGTACAAAATCATGAGAACCTATTGTTGACCTTTTAAACTTGTACAATTTTTAAGGGCACCTATTTTACCCCTTTTTAAAGATGTAATATTAATATTATGGTTCTTCTGAGTGTGCCAGTTTAGGTTCAGTTCAAAACACAATTCAGATTTTTTTATTATGATGTGTTAAAAAGTGCCATTTTGGGGGCGTGTACACAGTTTGTTGTTTTAGAGGCGTGTTGCTTCACATGAAAATTAGTTTCGACGTCCCGTCCAACTTAACAAAGGGGCAGAGCCAAGAGCTCCCCTCTTTGTGTATGGCAACAGACAGGCAGACAGAGAGAAGCAACATGAGTGAGAGGACCAGCATTCAGTCGTACATGTACGACTTGGACACAGACCAAGCAGAGAGTACAAAATCATTTGTGTCTTTGTATAGTTTTACAGCCAACTGTGTGCTACTTTAAAGCTCCGAGCTTGTAGCCTACACCGAGACTAATAACAAAGCACACTGAATTAACTTTGACTGAAGGGCATCACACACCGTATGCACCGCGGCGCGCACATGACAGTTGAAAGTATCACACATTTGCGGAGGCGGTGTGTGTCACCTGATAGAAACTTATATTTAGAATTCAGAAATGCATGCCGCTGCATAGCGCAACGTTGCATGTCACCGAGCGGCGCTTCCGGTGTACGACCTGCTTGAGGCTATAACTAAAGGGCGTCATACACCGGATGCGCCAATCAGAGCCACGACATGGCACACCAGACACGCACATTCGCATATTATTTAAAATGAAACTATTCAGATAACGCTCTGTGGAGCGGCAGAAATATGAACAGTGTCCTGAGCAGGGCCAGCGCGTCCATAGAGGCGACCTAGGCAGCAGAGTAGTGAGCGAACCCCCCGGTCCTCATTTTCATCCACGACACCCTCCCAGTCCTCACATTCATCCACAACAACGTGAAATGCATGGCACTGCGCGTCGTTAGTTTGTTATTTCCAATGGAGGGACGAGCACGTGAGGCAACTCGCTCGCACTTTCCAGCTGCACCTAGTTAAGATGACAGGGAGCTTCTGTGACCGCGGGAAATGCAAACCGCTGAAGTTTAGGGAAGATGCAATGAGGCGAGGAGAGCGATAACTTGGTGAATGTTGAGCCTAATGAGCCTTACATCTAAAAATAGAGCAAGGGTGTTTCTTTGGTGACGTCGCTTTGACTCACACGCTAAAATGGCGGACGTGAAACAATATACTGAGGATATGGTAATGCGCACCTGTCAATCAATATTGGTGGGCGGGGGGGCCGCACTTCTACATCAAGTTGCGGTCGATCTCAAAACCGCTCTGATTGGTCCACCGTTTTTATGCTATTCAATTTAAAAAAAAAGGACTGAGTGTGTTTATATCACGCCAATATGACAGTCTATACACTATGTCTACACATGTCTGTCCAATTTAGATTTTTCACCATAGGTGCCCTTTAAGTTTGTACCCCCTTTGTACCTTTTTTTCCTGACAGTGTACAGTAGCATCCTGCAAGGTTCAGCTTGAACCCTAATTTAAAGCACCAGAACCACCGGAATATTTCAGTCTATATACATGAATCAAAGAGTGAAATTCAAAACCTTTTAAGACCTTTTTTAAGGATCTTATAATTAGGGCTGTCAACTGATTAAAAAAAATAACTAATTAATCACACTTTTTTGCGTGATTAATCATGATTAATCACGAAAGTAATTAATGATTAATGATCAGTTGCTAAGACAGTCCAGTCTATTGACATTATCGGGGGGGCAACACACACACACACACACACACACACACACACACAGAGGGAGAGAGAGAGAGACACACACAAAGAGAGTACAGCGCACTCCCTTCAGGTGATGCAACCTTAATTTTTTTAATACTGAAACTTTCCTTCTAAAAGCACTTCCTTGGTCTTATCCATATTTCTTTTTACATTAAACACACGCACGGCTGGAGCAAGCTGAACTGATGCTCTAGGCGAATGGCAATTATATCGCCCTTAACCCAAAAGTGAAATAGAAAGTGACCGGTTCGCAGATGAAAGTGAGGACCGGGAGGGAGGGGGTGAGTGTCGCGTATGAAAGTGGGGACCGAGAGGGAGGGGGTGAGTGTCGCGGATGAAAGTGGGGACCGGGAGGTTCGCTCACTATTCTGCCTCTATGGACGTGCCAGCCCTGAACACACGTCGGCCACAACAGAAAAAAAAACTGCAACTGCATTAAATTCGGAACAAATTTTTAACGCGTTAAATATTTTAAATTAATCACATGCGTTAACGCGCTAATTTTGACAGCCCTACTTATAATACATTTTAAGACCTTGTTGCCACTTTAGGTTTCAACCACCAATACACCAATATTGGCGACATTTTAACTTACCAACACATGCTCATTATTGATACATATCCCTGTATACATTTCTGGAAAGCACCAAATATGTCCCAAGAGGTAAGTTTTTTTTCTTCCGCAAATCCACTAGAGGCCGCTGTGTATGCTTTTTGAGATCTCCAATTTCTTTTGCGAGTGCCATTCGCAGCTGTTGTTCTAACGTAAATCCACCAGAGGATGCTGTCGACTGACTGACTGGTAACAGCGGAAAAGCCATCCACATAAAGCTAAGCGGTCAGGTGGTTGCACGAAAAGAAACAATAGTGCAGTGTTCGTGTTAAAGATGGATTACTCTGGCTATATAATTCATGCCCTCCAGAAATGTATACAGGGGTACGTTTTCACAGTGAGCCTGTGTTGTAAACACACAGTATATTTACTAAACACTGATTGTAAGAAACTAAACCTGAACTAAAACATTATTTATTTACTGAATGAAAATTCAAAATTCAGCAGGTGGGCCAATAGAACTGGTTACTGCAATTAACAAAGCTGTGTAAATCTAGCAGGATTTTATGGATTTCATAAATTACCCAGCATCCCATTGGCAGATAAAAAAAATATGCCAATGGGATGCTGGGTAAGGCAAGGAAGATTAAAGGCAAGCTTTAGCATACAACTAGACATTCTATAATTAAAACTTAAACAATATTGAATAACCATGTAAAGTAGCATTTAAGACTTTTTAATGGTCTTAAATTTCTCTAAATGGATTGATCAACTTTTAATACTTTAAGACACCGCAGGCACCCTGTATTTGAACTTTAAGTTTGTTAGAATTTCTGTTGCACCAACCTCTACACAAGGGTAAATACCAAATAGAAAGACTGAGTATCCCTGTCATATAGTCAGTCATATAGTCACATGGGGGGAAAAAGCTACAAAAGTTGGGGTGGTACAATTTCAAAAGTTACCCTTTTATACTCCATTCATCCCCAATGGAATTTTTTTTTCATTAAGGTCTATATAAGCAGCTTTTCAACGTGTACTGCCTCCATTGACAGATTATAAAACACCTCTTTT
>CAIGQZ010032400.1:4163879-4192460 GCA_903798205.1 Danio tinwini
TTATTTTTTTATTTCCTAAATGATGTTTAACAGAGCAATATAATTTTCACAGTATGTCTGATAATATTTTTTCTTCTGGAGAAAGACTTATTAGTTTTATTTCGGCTAAAATAAAAGCAGTTATTATAAAAAAAATATATATATTAAAAGGTCAAAATTATTAGCCCCTTTAAGCTATTTTTTCTTGATAGTCTACAGACAAACCATTGTTACACTTGCGTAATTACCCTAACCTGCCTAGTTAACCTAATTAACCTAGTTAAGCATTTAAAATGTCACTAAGCTGTATAGAAGTGTCTTGAAAAATATCTAGTAAAATATTATTTACTGTCATCATGGCAAACATAAAATAAATAAATGAGTTATTAAAAATATTATGTTTAGAAGTGTGTTGAAAAAAAAAATCATCTCTCTGTTAAACAAAAATTGGGGAATAAAAAAATTCAGGGGGGCTAATAATTTTGACTTCAACTGTATGTAAATCACATTAAAAATGATAAATGGTACACTTGTCTGTTTTTCTTTAAGAGTGCATAAACCGAATCCCATGTTATCTCAACCTGAGTCAGTGTAGCATTGTCTGAAGAGCACAGCCTGAGGTTAGTTTGACAATTGTCTGAATTCCATTAAAGCGATGTGTTGCTTTATTTAAAGAGCAATGGCTGTGCACTTCAGCAGACTGATGGTCTCTTTAATTATTTTAGTATATGCAGATGTACTTTTAATTATCATTTAACAGCAGTAAAAGATAATGGAACTGAGATTTTAAGCGACAGAAACTTTTCTTAATTAAGTCTTTATTGTACAATTAAGTGTTGGCTTTACAGGTCCATTCAGGAAAAACCTGATATCAGTTCACAATATATAATACTAGAGCCTTTTAGGTAGCTTGCAATGCATGATGTGTTCATCTAGTAGGTGATGCTTACACCTAGGCATGACGATTAATTAAAATGAAAATGCAAACACGATTGACTAAAGCTGCGTTTGTCAAGCACATCTCTGTCAGGAAACCAACACTTAGTGATTAGTAATGTCCTCTAAAGGCTAGAGGGTGTTCTCAGATGGAAACTACAAATATACACGAAGGAGAAACCTATGAAATCCCCTCATTGTCACATAATAAACAGAATATTTTTTATTTTTTTTTTACAAATACAGCAAAAATAGGCCACAAACTAAAATTCCAAAGATAATTGAAATTCAAAAACAGCTAAAAAAACCCAAAACAAAACAAATGGAAGACATTCACAAGACGCCAAAAACAGACTCAAAATAGCTAACAGCTTTGAGAGACGTCATTAGCAGAATAAGTTTGTTGACAAAAAAACCTTGTATAAAAGGAGATTTTGAAAGTCTACATTTAAGGATAAAGAATTTTATCATTTAAAATAATAAAATTAACAAAATTGTTAACTTGTTTATCACCATTTTCAAAATAGCAAATAATTTTTTGCATTCAATGTTATCAGCATATTATTTTTAGCAGAATAATCAGAATAATCAGTCTTTCCAAGTCAAAATAGCCAGTATTTGCAGTGTAAGTGTCATTGTTTGGACTAATACTGAACACTGAATTCTCATAATATATATTGCCGACCATATTGTCAAAATATCCTGAATGAAGGTGTTAGACCAAAAAAGTAAGAATGAAACCATTCACTGATCCAATTCATGTTTTCCATCATTTTACTTTATTCCTTTACTTATGTTTAAACTACTGTTTAAACAACAAATGGCATTTCTGTGATTAAAGACATGTGATTGATTGGCTGTCAGATCTTAAGCATCTAGCCAGAACATCCTAACACAGCACTGTTTTACACCACCAAACCCTAATCTAAATTACAAGTGGGAAATATTCCTTTACATGTGGTTATGAGTGACTTTAAAAGGGATAGAACACCCAGATATGAAAATTATTTACTTATCACCCACTTGTTCCAAATCTGATTGAGTTTCTTTCTTCTGTTAAATGCAAAGGAAGATATACTGAAAAATTTATTTCTGTATTTTTGTTCCTATGGATATTAGTGTCTGGTATTTTCTAACATTTTTCCAAATATATTGTTTTTTGTTCATAAAAGACAAAACAACTTACAGTAAGTGAAAGTGGTGAGGACATTTTAATTTTTTTGATGAACTATCCCTTTAAGCACAGTGTGAAAAGGCCTAAAACTTTCACAAAGAAAATCAGTACCTGGCAAACATCTAATAAACATGCAAGTTCAAACAAGATAAATATTTAAGGGAAAACACCTAGCTGTTTCACTCCTTACATTTGATTTAATAATGAATGAAGACATGAAAGATTGATATAAAAAGAAACCATTTTAAAACCTTACTTATTATTTAATATACTTCATTACCGTTTCACTGTACAAAACAGCTGTCCTTCAGGCAATTGTTCTTTAATTAGATGAACACTTCAACTTTATTAACTTAGACCTACTATTAACATTACATACACACAGAATGTGTTTCTCCAGTTTCAGTTTACAGTACAGTTTATTACTATGAGGAAATCAAATATGTTTGAATGAAACCAAAGAGAACACGTACAGTTTGTTAAAAGAGATAAAGAGGTACCATGACTCATATAGCACCGTACAGTCATTATATATAGTGTTGCAATTGGTGACTGTCATTACTGGGGAAACAGATCACAAATTTTACAGCTAACCAATCAGAATCAAGCAATTTTGTTTTAGAGTCACATATTAAGTTTTTACACTGTTAGTTCATTATCTCAGGTACATTAACAGGATAGTACACTTGAAAATTATGTTGAGTTATAGCATTTATTTTCACTCGTGGTTTTAAACCTCTGAGTTTTTTTTCTTTTATTTTTTTTCTGTTAAAAACAAATGGAGCTATTTTGAAAATGTTGGTTGCTGGAACTCATAAGCTGTGTCTCATTTCAGAGTCTGGATCCTCCGAAGGATGCATTTAAAGGGTGCTGTGTCATCGCAGTGCGACGAAGGCCAAAAAAAAATTCAAAGGCTCCTTCAAATGCAGCCTCCAAATGAGTCCTTCATATCCCAGGTAATGAAGGATACAACAGGTGGATCCGATGCAGCCTCGAACATCCCAAGAGTCATTGCATGCTGATAACAGCAGGACGTTCATAAAAGAATACTCCAAATTAAATGTATGATTTAGGTGTTATTTTACTTAAACATCTAAACGCGTTAAAAACAAATAACCACATTTTTATGTGTACATTTATGGTTCAAAGGAAATATATTTCCAGTTTTTGTAAACCTTCTTTTGCCTTCAGATTGCTTAAAATAAGTTTTAAAATCACTTTGAAAATAAGTCATTACAGGTTTTATTACCACTTATTAACGGCAGCTGTTACGGTTGTTGACAAGATCTGTGCTCTGCAGGCTAGATCGTTTCATTTCAAAATGCTTAGTTTGGCCTGTGTGAACTTCTAAGGACTCACCTTTGGATGCAGCCTCTGAAAAGAGACACAGTTAATGTCTTCTATAGTAAGAAAAAAAATTAAATGGAAGTCAATGGGTGCCAGCAACCAGCGTTTTTCAAAATATGTTCACAGAAATATGTAATAGAAGTAATACAATATGTAACAGATAAAAAAAATTCAGATAGGTTTGGAACAAGTGAATGATGAGTAAACTATGACAGAATTTGTTTTATTAACAGCAACCATTGATTTTAAAAGTGTATTGAGTTTTTTAGAAGGGTTTTTCATTGTTACCTAATTGAAATGTAGCTAAATGTAGTTTTAACTAAAATAATTATATCTTCTTTACATAGACAATTACACAGATACTAAAGTGAGTTTATGTCTGCTTAGAATTCAGTGTAAAGATGGTATTATTGGAATTATAATCACAGAAATACTAAATATTGCAATGTCAGATTTTTTTACTAACATGATTTCTTGTCGAGGTGAAAAGTTGTCTTGTTAGTTGTGATGTTAGCATGACGGAACGAGAAGGTGAAATTAGCATTGAAGATCGGAGGCAGGATTGAATTTGAACGGCAAATCAAGTGATTTGCACACACTCGGCAACCCAGGCTGGCCTTGGTGTTGTGCGCCTCACTTGGTTGCTGCCCAACCAAGTGAGCCGCACAACACTGAGGCAAGCCTGGGTTGCCAGGTGTGTGCAAATCACTTGATTTGCAGTTTAAATTAAAATGTGACAGAACCGTTGTGTGACAGTGTGACAGAACCATTTTTATTTTTTTTTTTCACCTGAGTTAAGCGGCTGCCACGTCCAACAGAGGTTACAACTGCGGCCACATAGAATATGGTTTATATCCATGCAATGGAATAGCACTTCAGATACGCTTAACAGTGTTTCCCGTACCATTACGGGACATACCGAGAGGCACAGTGATGGTTTAAGGCAGCATTGCATTTCTTAGATTAAATGAATAGAGCAGTAAAGATAACGTGAATGCACATCTCCCCCTCTCTCATTAAGGGATCTGCTGTCAATAGTTGGAGATGAGCAAAATGTTTGATTGGTCTTGCATGTATTTAGGCCTTTTTACATATAACATCTGAAAGTTCTGTGTTTTTGACTATATTGCAAGTTCACTAAAAGCTGGCTGTAATTATTAGTTAAAACTTTTTTTTAACATGAATATTTAATAATATAACTTCTTGTAACATACGTATTGCAATAAACTGTTTATAGGCCTATTTCCTTATAGTAAAGACGTATTAGCTTTATAGGTGTGCATTTTAACTTCTTATGCATCAAATATGCACTTCAAACTTGTTCTTGATTGAGACTTGTTGAATTCTTCTTCCATCACTTGCAATGTTTCCAAATTTAATTTTTATAATTTTTCTTAATAATTTTTATATCTGTGTTATACTATTTTCTGTGGCGGTTCATTCCGCTCTGGCAACCCCTGATAAATAAGGGACTAAGCCGAAGTCAAATGAATAGATAATTTATTTTCTGTAAAGCTGCTTCTGGTCATGACACGTTCACACCTAAATGGTTATAAGAGACGTGTTTAAAGAATTATATGCAGCATCCTTCATTTATTCTCTTAGGTAAGGCAAGATCTTCTCTTAAGATTCATACTTAGAGGGAAAATTTGCTTAATGCATTATAAAGCTTAAAGCATTAGGATCAGTACTCAGTATCAGCCGTTCACCATGACAAGGAATCGGTACTCAGTATCGGCTGCAAAAATCCTGATCGAAGCATTCCTAGCTTTGACCCAACTTTGTAAGTAAGTAAATTCACCCTTGGAAAATAGAAATATCAGTGTACTAGTAGTGAACTTGAAACGTTCTTCTAGAAGCCCAGAAAAGATACACTGCAGTGACAAAAGCTGCACACTTTGTGGATAAAAAATATATGAAAATAAATGTTGATTTTTTTAGCTTGTACGACGATACAGTTCAAATAATTGTTCAGTTTTTTACTGCTGTCATTAAAAGAAACAAATTAACACCATGACTCCTTGTGTCGGTATCAGTCGGAACAGCCGCGCCACACCCCACCCCCAATCCACCCTCAGCTCCCTTCAAAACTGTAAACCTAGGGGAAACACTGCTTTAAGTCATAATCGTCATAAACACAAATGGATTCAAGACATGTGGAGTATTCCTATTTTAGTTGCATTATTGCTGTGCAGTACACACGTAAAGACCGTAATCAAACTATTAACATCGCGGACGACTTTTAGCAGCATTTTACAACAGGATAAGCCATACACACAAAGCTGTTTGACTCTATTCTCTACACCTATTCTCTGAATAAAATTGACCTACACTATTAGCAAAATACTTTGCAATGTTTGCATGTCCTTTACTGCACAGAATTCATTAAAATAGAAGTAAAATAACATTAATTTTAATTGACTTTAAAAAAGCACCTAAATAGTTTTGAAATTTGTGATTTTTTAGTTAGTCTTTTAATTATTTTAAATTCATGTATTTCACCATTGAAGATTTGTTAATTTTGTAAAAATCTCATCTCGTCTTGTTCTTGTAACCCAATCTTATGTCCTGTCTTGTGGAGTAAGCATCTCGTCACACCTCTATTATTGATATTTAATAAAATTAAAAGTGACATTAACACTTTAAAACCATCATAAAAGCTGTTAAAAAAATATAACATTAGGTAATATAAAAAAACTATTTCTGTTGTATTACTTAAATAATAAATACATAATTAGAAAGCTGTAAACATGAAGCAGCATTAGGATTTCTGCATGGAGGTGACTAAATGGCTAATCTGCCAAAATCAATCCACTTTTCCCTTTTCACAGTTTCACTACTTGTTTTCAGCAGGTCAGCGAGTAGCAAAGTGTGGAGGATTAATGACAAACACCACAAGTACCTGAGCTCCTTAAAGGACAATTTTGTCCTGACAAAAATCACCTAAATAATCACAAGCAGTAAAGCAAAACTGCACCCTTTATGATTGCAAAACCATGAGAAGAGACCCTATACAGTATGATGTCAATGAAAAACTCTGAAAGTCCAAGTTCCTATTAAGCAATGTTCTTTATCTCAAGGGCAGTAACTGCATCTCATATCAGTTTAGTGGAAATACCCATGTGAATAACATCGGCATTACCTCTAGATCTTTGTTTAGCTTCTTCAGTGTTTGATAAATGCAGTAAATATCTTACATAACGAGATCTTAAATACCACAACCTCTGCACTGTTCAAAGGAGCCGAATGCAATAATGGTCTTATTGAGAGTCTCACCCACCATCTGTGCCCTGACCATCTAAATCATACAGCACTCGAAAAACCGGCAAGTATATTGGAAAATTTGGGGTTTTTCCTCTCCAGTCCATAATTGAAGCTGCCCCTGTGGCCTGCGTATGCTGCTGATACAGCTTTGAGTCTGTGCCTCTGTAACTATCTGGTTTGGTTAAGCTATCAAATCAGACTGAAATACACGGCAATGGACTGTCAGGACTGCTGAGAAGATTATTGGTGCTCAACTGGCCACCCTCCAAGACCTGTACATCTCCAGAGTGAGGAAACACTTCAAACACAGAGCGCTGCTGCTGGTGCTGCTAGAGAGCACTGAGCACCAAAACATGCAGGCAGAGTTTTTTTTTTCTTCCCCTCAGGAAATCTACCTCATGAACAATTAAAATGTCTCAGTGCAAGATTTCTATTAGGGACATACACTTGTGCTCACCAGTATTAAAGGGGCAGTTCACCCAAAATATGAAAATTCCACCATTATTTTCTCATCCTTTACTTGTTTCAAACCTGTTTGAGTTTCTTTCTTATGTTGAACACAAAATAAGTTATTTTGTAAAATGTTTGAAATCTTAAATCATTTATTTCTATAGTATTTGTTTGCACTACTACGGAAGTCAATGGATACAGGTTTTCAGCTTTCTTCAAATGTCTTCTTTTTTGTTAGACAGAAAAAAGAAACTTAAAAGTTTAGAACCAATTGATGGGGAAAGTAAATACTGAGTAAATTTTCATTTCAGTGTGAACTATCTATTTAAATGAATTAGAATAGAATGCCTTTTATTGTCACTGTACACATATACAGTACAATAAACATTATATACTGTACATGTGCGATGAGATTAAGTGCAATAATGGAAAACATATTTTTAAATACTTTTTAGTGTTTTTTTTTATATTTTTTTATAAAATACCAACATATTTATCATACTTCACTGACGGCACACTGTAAAAAAAAAATTATGTGATTACAGCTGGGGGGAAAACTAGAGTGAAAAGCTTTAATCTGGTTAACAGTAGGTTTTCTTAATATATACTGTACACCATCAATTATAAGCCATCAATTGAATCCTTTCCCAGGATTCGCTGCATGACACTTCATTTTTTATGCTTTTTGTTAACATTAGACTAAGACTCAACTTTATTATCCTGTTTAGGGAAACTAAAATTGCAGCAAGGTGCCATAACACAGGAGAAGTTCCATGTACACATTATATCAAAACATTACCACACAACATACAATACATAATTTATTAGATGCATCTCCCTCCCCACTTGACTCATTTAATGATCTAATGACCACCATTATATAAGAATTTTTAATTTTATTTGTCCTGCGAATAGGAACTCTAAAACAACATGATGGCAGCAGCTGAAACAATAAAATGGGTAATCCGGGGTGCATAAGATACCTTGAGCTCGCTTTAAAACATAATTACGGTAAATTACCATTGGACCTACTTGATTAAAACTGATGATCTTGCCTGCCACCTTTACAAGGCTACTCAGCCTGTTCTTATTTGACAGACTCAGATTACCGAACCAAGCTATAATGCAGCAAGATACAAACAGATTGAATAAATTGTTGATAAAACAGTGTCATCATAGAGATACAACCCCGAAGTTTCCTTAGAAAAAACAGTTTTTGTTGAACGTTTTTAATAGACAGCCTGGGTGTTAGGCTGGAATGTCAACATGTTGTTGATAATGACCCCTAGTTATTACTATTAGATATAGACACTATATCTAAGAACTCTGGTTGTTGTTTTTTCAGTTTTATGTTACATCTAATGTTGATAAATAATTTTTTTTTTTCATTTTAAGTTTATTTTATTACTATAAATTTGTATGTGTGCTTAGTAGTTGCATGAGTGACACTGAGCATATATCAGCATGCTTAACTTTCTCATCACCTCTTTTATTTGATGTGACATCAATTTTACATATAAAAAGAAATTTCATGTTTGGGTGTCATCGGGTGTCAAAATAGTTCTAAAATTATGAAGTTATATCAGTTTTAAGGGGAAAAAATCATCATGTAGCACACTTTTTGAATGGAATTTCGTTGATTAACATAAATGTATGTCTATTGATAAACCAAGAAACTTTGATCACCTTTCACATTTAAAAAAGCAAAAGTTGAATGAATTAGTTAAAATCCTTTCAGAATATTTGTGTTGCTTTGACAATACATATTTTAGAACTTAATTTAAATAATTATAAGTTATAAATAAAAAAAGATATTTGTGAAACTAAATTTGCTCCCATACATCTGTAGTGCATCAGTGTTTCACTTTCATATTACAGCTTTTTCAGTAGCTAAACAAAATACAGATTCTGAATTCATCATGAAGGATAAATGTGTTCAAATACAGTGTACCCTTAAGTACGCTGTAAAAAAAATCTGTAGTTTTGTGATTTATTTCCGGCAGCTGGGTTGCCAGAAAAAAAAAGTAAAATAAATAAATTTCTGTAATTTAATGGCCGTTATTTCACTTTTTTCCGGCACCCCAGCTACCGGAAATAAACTGTAAAATTACAGAATTTTTTTTAGTTTTTATAGTGTAGCTTTTTATTTGGTTAATATTATATTATCTGCAAGTGTATATGACACACACTCAATGCAATTAGGCACACCCTTCTGTCATATTGTGTACTTTAACTTAAACCCCATACACCTTCCTTTTCATTTTAGTTCACTTTTAGATCACCAAGAGCCAAGATGAGATGAAAAGAGATGTGACATGATGAAAGGAGATGTGACAAGACAAGAGAAACGACAGAGGAGAAGAGCTGAAATGAGAGCAGAGAGGAGCCTGAGATGAGTCTATCTGTGCGGGATGCACCTCGCTCATCATCCAAGATAAAATCCCAAATGAAGCGAGTGTGTCGCCACAATAACTAATCCCATTGTGCCTAAAAGGAGCCTAATCCAGTGTGGAAGATGAACCTGTTCAATGGATTAGGCCATAATCAGATTATTTCCCAGCAAAATAACATATGCCAATGGTTGAAAACTGACAAGCAGCCATTCCAAGAAGCTTGCCGCAGTACAGCTGCTACATCAAAAGCAGCGGCGCCCAAAGCAATTATGGGAAATCATCTAGTTTGTCACTCACATCGCTTCCAATACTTTACACCTCCCATCAGAGTGCTAAAATTAAACACCCACGCACACACTTCAGCACAAGAACACCTACATGGACACACATGGGTAAAAGACGAGACACACGTGCTGGTGCAAAGCTATTAACGACTGGTAATTAAGTTGATTAAGTGCAACAATAAAGGGCCTACATGTAAGTGTGCATGTGTGAAGAAGTCTGAGGTTGAGAGGACTTTCAGAGCTCTCAGATCTTACACCCTTGGGTAAGAAACACACTGCTCTTTCTCGCACACTTCCCCACAATTAGACCTGTATAGAGACCTTGTCGACACAGAGATGTGCTAATGGTGCGTACAAGTGTGCGAAAAAAAGTGAGAGAGAGAGAGAGAGAGAGAGAGAGAGAGAGAGAGAGAGAGAGAGAGAGAGAGAGAGAGAAGAAAAGAAAGAGCGCTGTCCCCCAGAGAGATACAGATCTACAATCCTCAGAGATGCCATCACAGCGAGCCTCGATGTCACTCAGCATTTAGCAGGCAGCGCACTGCTCTAATCCTAATACACTGATAGTGTGCTTACCTCTGCCTCTCCTGTCCCATTATCTGTCACCCTTTATGTCCTCAACGTCCATAGGAGGACCCCCTGTTTAGGAGAGCCACACTGCTTTTAATCGTACACCTTTAGAAATCTGTCTTTATGTGATTTCTATTCTGCTTCCTCCAAGCTGCAGTTGCAGGATGAGCTATTTTAGGGTTTAATTCCTACAAGATATTTTAAAGTTCATTATATTTAGCTGTAGTCTGTCGCAGACTGTAGAGTTTCTATGACTAAATGAGTCCTGATTAGTGATGTGTATATAGACTAACTGGTGTTGTTATAGCAACTGTTTTAACCGTCTCTCTTTATTTTTAGAAATTTCTAAGTTTGTCCATTTCATTGCTATTATTGCTCTTTTTCCTTTCTTTTTTGGCTATAATGACTACAGAGTTATGCTTTTAAACAAATGCTAATTTGCAAAACAAACTGCAATGCTAATATTCAATTAGACAAATGCATATGCTGAGAATTATTCATCATATAAATTCCCTCACAGAAGATTACTGAAAATCTTTCAAATATTTCCTGCTTTATAAAATATTTCCAGAAATATTTCCTGCTTTACAAAAATTTTCTATAGCTTCCGCGAATCCAAAAAGAGCCACATATTGATAAATATTGTTATGATAGCTGTTTTAACATTAAGTTATGATTGAATTGCCTTGTTACAGTTATGAAATGATAACAAGCAGGAAATATTCATGGGTCAACCACATGATCACATTGAAATGGTCTATTATTAACAAAACATGGTAGAGGAGACTTTCAAGATAAGAGTGCATTTTTTATTTGATTGTATCCCAAATCAGGTCTGGGGTTAGAATGGTTTTTAACATGTGTTTTTGGTTTAATAAATAAATAAATAAATTAATTAATTAATTAATTAATTAATTAATAAACAAATAAATATAAACAAAAAAAAAAGGATCACATTTACAGTGATTGAGGATAACACAAAATTTCTTGACCTTACAGATGGTTGCAAAAATTCTATATCAGTATAGTTTAAGAATCGACAACTTGCATTGAACAAATATTTCATTGAGCAAATGATGCAGATTGTATTTTGAGTTTCGATAGCTTAGATTGGCTGCAGACAGTATATGAAGAATGTGCAGTGGAAAAATTAATTCTAGTGTGCCGTGAAAATCTTCTGAAAATCTGTTACAACTATTGGGCAAATGTTACACAGCATAATTAATATTTATGATCCAGGCCAATGAGGTTATTGCTCTCAATTTACATTCTTTAGTCTGATCCATATAAACTAAAATCTGTCTTTTAATGATGAGCTGATAGATTAATTAAATTGAAATAACAAAAACAAACATTGGAAATCAAAGTCTCACATGTTCATAGGCTGTTATGCTTCTTGCTTTGCATCTTACATTAAAATAATAACAATAATAATTTAATTTGAATTGCTTTTCAAACATCTAAACATTTTGAATCAATTTACATACAGTATATTTGAAAAGAATGATATTACATTAAGTTTTATTTTTTCAGAAAATAATCTAAATTATGTTTATGTTCTTATTTGTTTGAGGAAAGTTTACATTTGTAAAACAAGAGATGTACTGTATGCAGATGCATTAGATAAATGTAAAACGATAAAAATACAGTAAAACACACTTTTACGGTAAAATATACACGAGGCAAGTTCACAATTATACAATTATAAATGTCCCCCACGCACGCATACTGTATGCATACACAGACAGCTTGTACAACTTTATGGAGACTAAATATTGAATGAAGTTTTGTATATTTTATACAAAACTCTACCCAAACTCTATCCCTAAACCCAACCCTCACAAGAAACAATATGCATTTTCGAAATACTTCATTCTGTATGATTAAGGAGCCATTTTCAAAAAAATCCTCATAAGGTCAGAATTTACTGATACTGTAAGGAATACAAAAGTACACAAACAGTGCATGCACACCTTTAAAAATTAATGTAAAATGAATGAGGAAGCTATTGTAATTATTTTAACAACATCCTCTGCACCACAATATTTGATAAAGATTAACATTAAGAAATTGTGCCCGGTCTAAACTCAAGTAGGCTATTCTTATTTTGTTTTAGGGTGCTTTCACACCTAGACTTTTAGCTTGTTAGCTTGGTATATGTGAATCCAGCAATCGTGCTCAGATCTGCGCCAAAACAATCGCTCCGAGATCGCCTAAATGAGGTGGTCTCGACTCGATTAAAACAAACTCTGGAGCAGATCGATTGTAGTGCAAAAGCAATACGATCTGAGCCAGGCTATATCGAAGTGTATTATGGATATGTAATATGCATATATGCAGCTATACAAAGAGAGAATGATGAGTAGGGCGGGATGTCATTCCTACTGGTAAATGTGTGTTACATGTAAAATACGAAAGTGAAAGCATGCTGAACTATTAACAAGAGACATTTGGCTGAAAATTGACCGAACAGCAGTCTTGGTTTATCTGTTATTTATCTCTATAATGTAAAGCCTATAATGTATAAGCCAACTGCTATGTATGAGAAAGTCTTACATCTGATTTATATTTGGTGACGATGTCTGTGGGTGTCATCATTTAAAATTAAAGTGCAGCTTTTTGCTTATAATGTCTTATTGCTCATCGTCATAAATTAAAATACGGACGCATGACAGCTAAGCGGGGCTCTGCAAAATAAACCGTTAAGTTTGCTTTATTTAGAAACTTTGCCATGTAAAAGCAAACTGCACTAAGAACAGAGCAACCTTGTAACAATTTTATTCCCCTTTTCAGAACAAGAGAAATGATCCACAGGTGTGAAAGCACCCTCAAGTACCATTACTTGCTCAAAAATGTAGTGCAGGTAGTGTAAAAATATCTGTTGTAAATATTACTCAAAATATGAGTAAAAAGTAGCCCTTTTAGTGTGCACTCACACTATGCTTTCTAAACCCTGCCCAGGCGCGTTTCCCTATTCGCTTGACAAGTGTGAGTGCTCCAAATTGGGCCCAGGCACGGTTCAGTTGGCCCGTCCTGGCCCAATTGGAAGAGGTGTGCCAGAGTGCGGTTCAGTTGGGTTTTGGCACGGTATGATTGAGTGCCAAAGAGCGTCTGAGCCCAAAACTGAAGATGCAACATCACTTTTAAGAGACTGTTGGACTGTTGAACGCAGGCCTTGTATAACGTTAGCTCCGTCTTTTTTTCCTTGTCTTTGGCTCGGCAGAACCTCGGTTTTTAGCACTACATAGTTTTGCATCTGGTAATCAGGGAACATTATTTCTTGCACATGACCACAGAGAACAATTGTTGGCATCAAACACTTGTAGACCTTTAACTTCTCTCTTATAAAATCCCTTGGAGCTTAATGAGATTGTATATTTGGGGCTGGATGATTGGTCCTTTGCTCTTATTCAATATCCATTGGGAGGGTGCTATCGCAAATGGACCTGTCAGACGAACGCAGCTCACTTTAACGTTAATTTTGCCGAATCACTGTGCTTATCACTGGGTGACAAGCTGTTATAATATGCTGAAAGCATTATGTAAATAATATATAATATGTAATTAATATATCTTATTTCTAAGACAACAACAAAATCTGTACCGCATCGGATGTCATTCCCTCGATGTAAATGGTAGTGCTCCCGTTTTTTTTTCTGCCACCTCCCTGCGCACACATCCTAAATGTTTACAAACATGGTAATTGGTCTATACATGCAGCACACAACTTTCATGATTATGAGCGTCAAAAGTTGTGGATCTGTTCGGCAAAATATTTGACTGCGTGCCACAGCATCCCAAACAACTAAAACTATATAACTAAAGCAATGTCCACTGTGCTGAGCAAGAGTGCTTCTCTTACTGTTAAACTAAACAGCTGCATCATCTATGACATAAGCGTGCTCGGGTTCGAAAAGCAAAAAGCAGTGTGGGTTCAGGCCATCGAGAGAAAGGGGAGGGGATACAATCGCGCTGTGGCAGGGTTTAAGGCAACTGTACCTAGTGTGAGTACGCCCTTAAAGTACTCAAGAGTACTGAGCATTATGCTGTGCGTAATGTTGGTCCTGAAACAACATTCCAATCAGCCAATCAGAATTAAGGGATACGTTTACAGTTTATGCTAAGTTTAGGCATACGGTTAGGTTAATGCACTTCTACATGATTATTATCCCCCTAATATTGCCCTGTAATTTTGGGTTGAGTTTAAGGGTATGTATTAGGTATGGATTACATTTTCGACAAAAATTATGTTCCTGGATCAACATAGATGTTAATCCAGGATCCCATTGTACTTGGCCAAATCATGACATGCTACAGTAAACATCCGTCATCTTATCATCAGTGGCATGCAGTCCAAACAGTCTCTGGGTTATTGTGTGTAAAGATTTTGGACGTCTTCTTTGACACTTAATGCATCCAAACAGTTTTAAACACTGCATTAATAAATAGCCCATCACTTGAGGTAGTTCTTTCTTAGTGCAATTTGATTGGACAGAAATCACAGGACTGATTTTTTGAATCCCCATAAACAGGAAAAACTAAAGTAGTGACTGGAGTTTGAAGTAAAAGTACCAATATTGCACTAAAATTGCACTCAAGGGAAAGTAAAAGTACACATTTTTAAAACTACTTAGTAAATTACAATTCCTGAGAAAAACTACTAAATAGTAATTTGAGTATTTGTAATTTGTTACTTTAAACCACTGCATATGCATCAATCAAGCAGTCTGTTATATACCTAGTATATGAACTAACATCTGTCAGATTGAGACTGAAGTCCTGAAATAGTGGCTGTCTCTACGCCTTACCCTCCCTCTTCTTGATTAGTGATGGTGGTTTTAAGCTAAACAAGGTGAATTTGGCCCTGCTGGTTATTGATTGGCTTAAGGAATCAAATAAAATGTAGAGGAGCTCATAATGATGGAGCGAGTGGAGCAGAAGAATGCTGATGACTCTCCGCTGGGCTCCTAAAGAAACTGCTGTCAGATCAGATCTGGTAGCAGGCCTCAGATGGATCAATCACGAGTCTGGCCCTTAAATCCCACTGACTCTCTATTGCATACACTTGCCTGTGTAAATCCGCGAGCGTGCGCGGCGGGTCCCTCTACAGTCCGGTTTGATTTCTCTCATTGTGACCGAGTTGCATCAGTCACGCACAGGCTGTGTTTCTGTCACCCCAGCCTTGAATAAATAAGATATTAATATTCTGTTATGAATGAAACTCCATTCCTCCACCTGTGGAGCTTAGAGATACTTTCAGTACAGGTTTTCTGTGTTATGATGAATGAATTATTGTTTGATTATGAGTAATTTAGGCACATCTGTGGACCAACAAGTGGAACAAGCATGCTTGCAAGCCGACCTTACAAAACTTTCAAGTTGTGTTTAATCAATTGTGATTAACAGGCATAATGGGGCAATTAACCTCATAAAACCTCCTGTTTTATATTAGATATGCAATTTTAGAAGCCTCTGAACTATGAAGATTATCAAATTCAATCTGCTGAATGCCTTCATGTGTAATTGTGCCATGTAATCTTTACAATTAACATAAGAAAATCTTGACAAGGTTAGTGATATTTCAAGATAAACAGTTATAGGATAGGACTGATGCAAACTGGACATAATTTTTATGTTGAATTTTGAGCATCACACTTTCATTGTATTGCACTCCATTATATGTTGTACTCCTAAGCAATACATAAACTAAATTGTGTTTTTTTGTGGTTATAGTTTGAGCCATATTAATAAAATGGGGGGGGGGGGGGTGTTAAACGAGACAAAGTGAAAACAAAAGTAACACAATTTCCTTCCTGTTTTTTTACAATTATTTTCCTGCTGTAACTGCCCCACCAAGAAAAAAATATTTTTTTTTTCCAACACATCCCATAGTTTCTAAAATATCAACCTCTACCAAATGGTTGATATTAACACATGCTATGAAAACTACTATGGAAATATGAAGTGTAAGTGTAATTTATAAAAAAAAATCAAAATAAAACACTTGGAATACTAAATCACCTGTATTTTTTAAGTATGTCATAAAATACTTCAGATTCTTATTTAACACGTTTTCTTGTTTTTTGTTTTGTTTTGTTTTGTTTTTTACAAGTAAACTAAAATCAAGTGTAGTAGTGCAACAGGATTATGTTTGTTTGATTTTATTTGTAAACCAACAATGCTGTGTAGTGTAAACCATTATTTAAATGGTCATTATTTAAATTACTTTAACAGTCATCATTTAAAACAGTCAAAATATGGTCAACCATTTGGTAGAGCAGGCACTTCAAGGGTTAACAGGGTTGCATTCTGTCAGCATATTTCTAGACAATTTTAATAACTAATTTATTTTGTCTTTGTCATGATGACCGTACACAATATTGTAATATTTATATTGCAATATACTAGTATTCAGCTTAGGGTTAGGGTTATTGCAATTTAAAGGCTAAACTAGGTTAATTAGCTGGGCAAGTTGGGTTAATTAGGCAAGTCACTGGACAAGAGAGCAGTTTGTTACCCAATCAAAGAAAAAAAAAACATCTTAAGCGGCTATAACTTTAACTATAACTTAACTTTGGCCGTTTTAAAAATGCATTTATTTTTATATTCAAGCCAAGCAAAAAAAAAAACTTCAGTAATTTTTTTTTATTAGAAAACACTATAAAAATTTATTATTATTATTATTATTATTATTATTATTATTATTATTATTATTAAATTCATTTTTATTTTAAAAAGTTCAATAAACTATTAAATTCTGTAAAACATAAAAATAATAAATACAACATACAATTATTTTACACTAGATGATTTCTTGAATCTTAGCTGATTGTTTTAACTGGGGACCACAAACATAAGAACTGGTTCAATCATTATCCTCAGAATGCACAAATAGAAGCTTTATCAAAACCAAGAGACCACACACCTGGCAACTGAAGTGATTATTTCACAGTAAAAATATTACAGATACAAGAACTCTGAGAGAGAAAAACAGAAAAAAAAACACTGACTTATATATAGCAGTGGAATCAGGAGGCATTAAAACATGTCACTCTATCTTGTAAACTAGTGTTAACAGTTTCTGAAGTTTTAAATATGAATATTGTTCTTGTTTAAAAAAAAAGAAGAAAAATGCACTGCTTTAGAATACAGTGAGCAGATGTCCTTGCAGTTTTCCAGGGGACAGTCCCAACTTTTGCTATCTTGTCCGCACCTGGAGCTGTTTAAATTAAGTGTAAAAAAAATAGGCTCATAGAACATCATATGTGAGATTTCAATGCTATTTTACCCACTAAACTAAAAACAATGCCAAGTTTGCTACACAGAATCTGTTCACCATTCTTCAGGAGGCATTCAGAACACTGAAAATGTATGAATTACTTTTATGATGGATAGACGGATGTGTTTTTTTTTGAGGTTCATAAACTTTAGCTGCCATTACAAAACAAGAGTCAGGATAAAAAATCAAAATAACTGATCGTGTTTAGGGTTGGCCGATGTCGACCAATTTGGGATCGCACAATGTCTAATGTACTATGGCATTGTCGTCGTAGGCAGTAGTGAATTAATTATTTATAATTAATTAATTCATGACTAATAAATTATTTGTAGCCTACCATTTCAACTACCTGACCCGCATAGTCATTGTTTTACCCATAACCAAATCATAAATAATTAAAGTTACACACAAATTACCACCTGTCAATCACTTTTTCCGCAGGACTCTGGCATGAATAGGCAGAGTGATGTGTGTCGTTATAATAGTGTTGACAAACTTGGTTGGTAAAAAAGGTGCACAACCAACAGGAACCAACCAACTGTATCTGAAGTTTTCGCTAAAATTGCTAAGTGAAAGCAGGAAAAGTGAAAGATTGAAGCAGTGTACTGACGTTGTGACCCGTTACCTGATAGATTCAAAAGACTGAAGAGTTGTTAGATGGGGTACAAAAATAGAATTGGGATTGGGTCTAAATCTCACGTTTAACAACCATAGTGAGACATGATCTAGCAGTACATCCTTGATAAACTGTCCAACGTGCACTGCTCTCTGGGCTGACTGCTGGATCTCAGATGCTGCAGCTCATGACGGAGTTTGTTTGTGTGTGCGTCTTTGTGTGTGTGGATGGAGACATCTTTTCAGAAATGCTAGATGAAACGCCAGTGTGGACGTGGATCGTTTTCGTTCTGAAATGCAATTTTTAAAACTAAGACGTTTTAGTGTAAACAGGGCCATGTGTAATTTTCACGAGGGGGTTGCTGCTACAAAGGGGGGTGGGGTGAAGAATCGTGATGCCAACTCGGCATCGTGATGTCTATTGGCCATCGGCGATGGATGATGGCATCATTTATTGACTAAACCATAATTGTGTTCACACTGTACAATAGATCAAGATATCTTGAGGGCAAATAATGGAATCTATTTCGGATGAACTACTTCTTAAATACCCAAAAGTGTTCTGTTTTGCCAAGATGGGACATGCATAGAATTGTCAAGTATGTTGTTTTAGTTAGCTCAATACAATAATTACCCAAGCCAGAGTTAAGAAAGATGCCAGGTAAGCAGTCTGACAGCACAAAGACTCTATATCATTGAACTTCTGAAGAAAGACCCAGAAAGATCGATGTAGTAATGAGGGATGCAAGATGAGAGTGACATTGCCAAACATGCCAGTTTCGACAGTGGCACAACAGGACCACCGTGCCAAGACCACCACGAAAGCTCAGCCTCCAACAGTGACTTTACTCTTGATTAAAAACTACAGTTACGACTATTGAGTCATGGAAGAGGTAGGAGGATAATGTCTATCGATGCAAGAAAGTTACTGAAGCAGCGTTGCAGATAATGCCGATATTAAGATTGGGTTTAAAAGGACGGAAGCTCGGTTTCCTAACAGGAGAGCTCATTATCGAGCCTCCGTCAGGGTCAGTGGTTGAGGTGGAGAGTGTCGCTCATTAACGAATGATTTACTCCGCAGTCGTTTGAAGAATAGGCAGATAGTATCAAGAGAGTGGCTTGTGTACTTTCTTCATTATAAGGGTGTGCTGTTTCTCCTGTAAACCTCAGATTGCTGACGGATGAAAGGCAGCGGAGAGAATCTTTCATGCAGTAAGGCCAAGAATCTCTTAATCCATCCATGACTGCTGATCAGATATTCAGGAAAACCTGACACAGTTGACAGGGAGGAGCGCTGACTGATGGATAGACAGTGTTGTTCTTATAAGAGAGCAATTGTTCAAGGGAATCCTTCAAAACACATGTATTCTGTGAAACCTGCGTATGACGCGAACTGACATGGAGGAATATTAGAACACAAAAACCTTTGCATGCACGTCTGGCAATGACAGGTAGGAATGTCCAACAAATGAGCCACATTCTTAGAAATGCAGTATTTATAGGAATTAATTCTGCATGGTGGATGACTGACTTGGCTGACAAAAATCTATCTATTTTTTGAACTGCTTGACATGCAGTGTGTGTATGGTCAGGGGTCTGTTGGAGAGAATAAGTTCATTTGTTTTGTTTTACTTTGTTAACACAGCAAAACCTTCATTCAATTACTGCTCTTAAACATGAAAAGTTATAAAGGGCAAATGCAAAACAACCAAGTAGTTCTGATTAGGGCTGCACAATATATCATTTCAGTATCGATATCGCAATGTGCACCTCCACAATATGTACATCGCAAGACATGCAATGTTCAGTTGGAATTATAGTTGAACAGAAGCCACTGAACACAAGTGATTTTGTAGAGTCGCTGCTAAGTTTAACCATATTAGAGTGAAGGTTTATCATTTGCATGGATTTTTACCAACATGGACCATGCCACACTTTGAGCTAGACTTTATTGTAGGGATGTAGGGATGGTAAGGGAACAGTGGGATAAAGGGGAAGGGAAGTAAGAGGATAAACAGTGAACAGATAGGTAGGTTAATCGGACATCCTACGATGATGCCCAAAGACTCAGAGTGGGGGTACAGTCTGTAATATTTTGGTAGAATGATTGGACCCCCTGATTCAACCTAGGAGTAAGAAGAGGGTTATAGGATTGTTAATGAAAAGCGAGGAAATAGAGGAGGGTGGGTTAGAGAGAATGGGAAGAATAGTGCTAGAGGGCTGGTCTGCTTTAAATAAGTTTTAGGAAGCAGGTAATTGGTTAAGGGGACAAAGTGAGGTGTGGTTCCGCTTATGAAATGAAGTTAACTTCATTTTAGGAATGTGACTGAGCATTCACAAGGTTTAAACCATTTGAGCACAAAAAAAATGATTATGTTTGGAGGTCTAACAAAGATTAATTGTATTTAATTATTTATACAATCTATGCAAAAAATGTAGTCAAAATATACAAATTTCAAAGTGTTTTTTGTTGTTTGCTCACTGAATTTTACATTTCTTCTGAAGATGAAAACAAAACAATATTTTTTACATGTCTAAATATATAAAAATCCTTAGATCTGGAAACGAGACAAAGAAAAAAAAGTGACTAAATTTATGTGATGTGGTCAGTGTGAGCTGACAATGACACACAATAAGTTGTGTCAATATGTATAAGCGTTGCACTGTTACAGCCTCAAATGCAGTTTAGCATTGTACCAGCCCATTTGTCAGTACAGTAAACAACAACCATATTGCCTATCAACACAAAATTGATAACTTTTTGCCAGCAAGGTCTGAAGATCACGTAAATCAAATTTGGTGAAAATTGGACCAATGGCCTAGGAGGAGTTTGAAAAAGTACGTTTTTGAACAAATTCAAGATGGAGGACAAAAAGTTTTGGCAATTATGGCATATGGGGTATCTATGTTTTCAGCATCACCTAAGAAATAATTCGAGCTCAACTTCTTCAAAATCAGAATATGCAGTCAAAAGTTATTACCAAATATGTATGTTTCGTTATTAATGAATAATGAATGGTTTATAACTCTTGACCCATAGGTCACCACATTTGTATGGTTTGTTGATTGTGATGTGGCAATGACACACCCAAAATTTGGTGTCAATATTTTTAAGCATCGCAGAGATAAAGCCTCACATGTTGTTTGGCATCATGTCAGCACATTTGTCGGTGTAATACACAAAATCTACTAAGCCAATTGACACGAATTTGATAACTTTTTGTCAGCATGGTCTGAGTCAAATTTGGTGAAAATCAGACCAACGGTCTAGGAGGAGTTAGAAAAAGTTGTGTTTCCATTTGCATAACAATGTCAGACAGGAAGTTGGTCAAATTATAAAAAAATTTGGTATCAATGCATGCACGACCTTCCAAGGAATCTATCAAGGCCAGTCACGTGACAATAAGGTTAATGCAGCAGAAGTTATTAGCATTTTTTTAATAACTTTTGACCACAAGGGGGTGCTGGTCCAAATTTTTTGAGCACTTTCAGGGCATGGAGTTTTTGGTGGCAATACCTCAATGCGTTCATAAAATATGGCGTTTTTGGCCAAAATTCAAAATGGGACAATTGGATATCAATCGACTTAGAATGTCCCTCTGAATGCAATGAGACCAATTTTGTGAATTTTAGCCAAAGGGCTCACGAGATTTTTGCAAAAATAGCAAATTTTTCATATGACCACTAGGTAGCGCTGTGCCAAAACTGTGTAGGCAACCTCAGACTATAGTTGTCATAACACACAGCAAGTTTAGTGAGAATAACCCAAAGTGTTGGGGAGATATGGCCTAATTATCAATTTTACGACAACCTCGAAAAATTCGTGTGCATACAATTTCCCAACCGTTTCACTAATCAACTTTCTTTTGATAACTTTTTGTCAGCATGGTCTGAAGATAACCTGGTTCAATTTTGGTGACAATTGACTTAACCGTCTAGGACGAGTTTGAAAAAGTATGTTTTACAAACTCATAATTTTAGAAAAAAAAAATAAACTTTACAATTTTTACAATTTGGTGTTAATTTGCATTGGCATAAGCCAATGAATCAAGGAAAAAAAGAAATTTGAATTTGCCACCTATGGTTCAAAAGTATTAACCAATTCAAAATTACAATTGTCCAAATGTGGTCCATTTGATGAATCCAATGTCCTCTACCCATCTGCCAAATTTTATAACTTTCCTGCAAATGGTTAAATGGGCTGCCATTCAAATCACGGCGGAAGAATAATAATAAATGTTACCAGAACAAAAACAATAGGTGCCTTCGCAGCTTTGCTGCTTGGCACCTAATTAGGCATGATTTTTGTGTTGAGCAATGCATTAAACTTTGCATTGATATACAGTATACTTTGTTAGAATAGGACTATATTTGGCATACAATTGAATATTTGGCAGACTATTTGAGTATTTGGAATAAGCGTTCTAATAAGATTAAATAATGAGAAAATCACCTTTGAAATTGATAAAATTAAGTTCTAATATTTTTACAGTAGTAAAGAAAACATACTCTTACGTCTCTGACATTTTAACCGACATTTGCAAAAGTTTTGCACATTCGCACTGGACACATCCTTAAAGTCACTCCATGCCTTAAAAAAATGCATTTATGTCTTCACACAGGTGAGTGAGCTTGACAAACCATTAATTATCACTTCTTGTGTATACTGCCTCTTCTTGATGAATCGTTGAATGCCTCTTCAATTTGAAGTTGCTTTGGACAAAAGTGTCTGCTAAATGACTAAATGTAAAATATGTCTTTATGGAACATGATTTATGTTGAGTTCAGACTGCATGATTTTAGCCCTGATTTTAACTCGCTGTGGCGAGGGGGCGTGGCCGAGAGCCGTGGGAGCGAAACGAGGCCCGCCACAGATGAGATACACCTGTGGCGCACACCTGCCTTCAATCCCACGGAAGGAGCTCTGGACTATAAGAGAGAGAGGACCGGGCCCGAACATATCGTTTTACTTTTGCTTTCAGTTTGACGGCAGTCTCCGTGAGGAGCTGCCGTCCGTTTGTTTTGATTTAGACGGCAGTCTCCGTGAGGAGCTGCCATCCCTTTTATTAATAAATATTTCTTTAAAACGGCGTCGGTTCTCCGCCTCCTTCTTCCCGGTGGCCAGGTGGCCGTAACTTCATTACACTCGCCAACATGTTTTGAGAAATTGCTGACAAATGTCTGAAATCACAGGCAAACCGGTGATCCTGAACTTAAGTAACAATCACACATTGTGAACTCAATCAAAGACGCCATCTGAGAGAATCGCAGATGAGATACCCAAGATATCTGGACCTGTTGGTGATTCCAAGTCATGCTGTGTGAAATGTGTTCTGATTGAAAATAACACTGACGATTACTTACAGCCAATGAGAGAGCAGCATCCACTAGTATGGGATCTGCAGGCCAGCAGGAGGTTGGGGAAGAAGTTAAAAGGGCTTCTTTTTGGTCTATTTGGACGCAACAAATGAAGGAATGACTAGTGTAAATTTGGCAGACACCGTGTCTGTTTGACGTGTTGTGGTTTAAGCAATACCACAACCGGGTCAAAGAAAGAAAAAGGTGGAGGAGAAATTATTTCCTTTCAAAAGTCAGGTGAGCAAAATAAGTACATTTCTACCTCGTAAAGGCTGCCTTCTAATTATGTAGGCGAGTTAATAACAAAAGATATACTATGTAATCTCTTGTTGTTTCCATGTCACTTCCTACGTGTGCTTGGTTGTGAGACGTAGTTTGCGGACTGAGACAAAGTTGTCGATGATTCTTCCTATTGTAAAGGAAAAGTATTAAAAGATCCATCTTGGAGTGGAAACAAAGCAGCGACAAAATGCTACCCCAGATAGTCATACAGTGTAAGAACATCTGTGACACGACTACTTTGATAATCGTGCATTACTGATACACAAATTACATTAATTTGAACTCGGCATTACTGTAATCAATAATATATTTATATTTGGCATAAAACTTTGACCCGAACAATGCATTTGTGGCTATTGCCAAAAATGTACCAGTCCAACATAAGACTCTTTTTCTAATTCAAGGTCAACAAGGTTTTTTTCTTAGATTGAGGATCTACAGAAATCAAGTTTATGCTGCTTTACTAAAAAAGCATCTAATATTTTGTATTTAGTAAATAAATACTGCTTGTTTGTTAGCTAGCTAGCAGAGTCTTATAATACGGTGATATGATACCAGAGTATATGTAGCTACATAAATTAGTATTGTCAGGAATCCTAATAAAATCTTTTTGAGACTGATAGTTTAATTCATTTAATAATATATTCAAAATATTGGAATCAAGTTTGTGTATTGATTCATGTGGAACTGATATGCATTCCTAAAGCACATAAATTCTCATTATGTTAAGACGTCTGCATGACACAGACTTTGCAAATCTAAAAAAAAAAATTATAAGACATTTAAAACATGCAATGAAGAACAATATATGTATTCAAGGTACTATTAATTGGTATTTTGGAGGCATTTCATTTGTTATATATACTGTACTATCATTACACAGAATGATATTTCAGTGGGTTTATTCTGTAAATCATGGCTTAACCCTTTAAAAAAAAGTGAAGAACCATGGTAACTTTGAAAAATAATATTGTAGTCAAGATTAACAGTGGCAGACTTGGCATGGGCAATATTGTGATCGCCCAGGGCGGCATATTGCTGGGGGCGGCACGTGGAGACGATGCAAAAACAACAAGAAAACAAAAATGTGCTTCAGTAAAAATCATCTGTGCCCCAGTTAAAGCTTTAAGATACCATTTACTTTATGCAAGTGAATTGATATAGAATGCACAAATTTGTTATTCCCTGTGTGCAACCAAAACAGTGCTGGTGAAAGCAAACTGACGCATGCGTGCAGAAAACCATTCCCGCACGCCTCACACAAACACTCCTGCTTGACACTGATGCACTGCTCCTGCTCCCGGTGTGAATTCCGGTTGTTTTCTTGCATGCCGATAAAATATGCGCCGCTCATGCGCTGAGTAACAGTCTTTCAGAAAAAAACATATGCAAAGATGATTCCTAGGATTTATTATATTATATTTTTTATTTAAGTGGTTGTAAATTATTTATTTGGGCTGAATTTAAATAAATCAAGTTGAACATTACTAAATTTAATTAGTTTGTTTAAATTCAACCCATATAAATTATTTGCAAAAGTTTTGCAGAACAAATTTTTTTTCAGTGATGTAGAGGTGTCGGCACGGATCGAAAAAGTCGCAAGTTGAAAAAACTAAAGTTTAGAAAGTATGATGATGATGATGTTATTTTGACTAAGCATAACTATGAAGCAGAAAAGAGGGATACTGAGTCAGGGAGGTAGGACTTAATTCTCATTAATTCTCAGCCATTAGTCGGGCCCAAGACAACAGAATTATACAGTATAAATTATAATTATATATATATTTTGTATAGTCAATTAATATGCATGCAAAATCTATAAGAGATCTTAGCATATCACTCCAGTTTTGTCTTTACATTGTTTTCCAGTAACATTTAGGATTGATTTTTGTTATTTATTTAGAATAATAACTGTGCAGTAACAATAATAATTTTATTTATAATAAATATTTAGAAGCTGAAGGGAGGTTGGATGGTGCTGGGTATATGGGGTGGTTCGCCCAGGGTACCGTTTAAGTTACAACCAACATATACTGTTATTTTTTGTGGGTTTTAAACCATAAATTAATCTAAAGTTGTGAAATAACCCCCAAATAACACTCCAGGGTTTTTTAGTTAGTATTTCAATTATTTTTATGCCAGATTTATTTTATTTTTTTTTTTTCCTTGTTAATAGTAAAGATTGTTATGACATAAGGATAAAAAGGGTGATTAAGGACAATGGGATTGCATTGCTATGGGATTAAATCAAATAAAAACACTTATGGCCCGTTTCCACTGAGTGGTACGGTACGGATCGGTTCGGTACGCTTTTATGGCCGTTTCCACTGTCAAAAGCGTACCGAACCGATCTGTACCGTACCACTTTTTCAGCACCCTTTCGAAAGGGTACCAAATACGAGAAAGGTGGAGCTACACACGCAGCTGAACGCTGATTGGTTTACAGAGATACGTCACAATCTCGTGGAGCTAGCCAGAATCAAAACAATGGAGCGGCCATGTTTTTAAATGCACAGCGGAGACAACTATATGCATATAATAACGATACATGGATGACCCGGGCTCAAAACAAACCTTGTCGTTGTCTTGATGAACTACCACAAAGCCAAGAATCTGCCGTGTCCTGTTGTTGTTTTATGAGGCCGTCTAAAAGTGCGAGCGGTTTTTCGCTTTCTCCAGGGAGCCCGTGTTCGCGTCTAGATTTGATATAACAAACTTCTTGAGCTGATAATAATAACGTGTGTGTGTGATTAATGAAGAAAGAGAAGGACAAACGCGAGAGGGAAGCGCGGAAAAAAGGCGAAGCCCGACAGGATTACAAGGATTTCCGACAGGAGCAAATAGTTTCAGCAAACTGAATCATGAACAAACTGCCATGTTTATCATCACCTTTTGGACTATTATGAACTTGGAATGACGGAATTATTCTCCATCAAAACATTTTCTGTCACACACGGGGAAACAAGACTTTGGACCAGGTATACACAAACATGGCTGAAGCCTATGCTGTTACCCCCCTCCCCCACCTGGGTCAATCAGATCACCTTTCTTTGTTCCTCACCCCCGATACTCACCCCTCATCAACCGTGTGAAGCCATCAGTGAGGACCATCAAAGTGTGGCCAGCGGGGGTAGACTCCACACTCCAGGACAGGTTTCAACACACAGACTGGAGTATGTTTGCTTCCCAGGCCACATGTGGCTCTCACACAGACATTAACAGCTACACTTCCTCTGTTCTGGAATACATCAACACCACCATTGACAGTGTAACAACCCAGAAACAGATCACCACATACCCAAATCAAAAGCCATGGATGAACAAGGAGGTGCGCCTCCTGCTGAAGGCACGCAACACTGCCTTCAGATCAGGGGATGCACAGGCCTACAGCACTTCCAGGGCTAATCTGAAGAGGGGCATCAAAAAGGCCAAGCACTGCTACAAGCTAAAGCTAGAGGAGCACTTTTCCAACTCTGATCCTCGGCGCATGTGGCAGGGCATACAGGCCATCAGCAACTACAAACCCAGCCATTCCACACCCACAGCCACAAATGTCTCCTTCCTGAACGAGCTTAATGACTTTTATGCCCGCTTTGAAAGAGACAATAATGAACCCTACATCAGGATCACTTCCTCAACCGACCACTCACCCATTACACTCACCTCCTCAGAAGTCTACACCGCACTGAGTCGGATCAATGTGCGTAAGGCTGCTGGACCAGACGGTATTCCTGGGCGTGTCCTTAAAGCATGTGCAGAACAGCTCGCTGGGGTATTCACAGACATTTTCAACCTGTCCCTTAACCTAGCAGTTGTGCCAACATGCTTTAAAACCACCTCTATTGTGCCAGTGCCGAAACACTCCAGCCCAACATGCCTGAATGACTACCGCCCGGTAGCACTCACACCCATCATCATGAAGTGCTTCGAGCGGTTGGTCCTGGCACATCTGAAAGACTTTCTGCCATCCACACTGGACCCACATCAGTTTGCCTACCGTGGCAACAGGAGCACAGAAGATGCAGTCTCCATAGCGCTGCACTCTGTACTCACACACCTGGACAATAAAAACACATACGCACGAATGCTGTTTGTTGACTTCAGCTCAGCATTCAACACTGTCATACCCTCTAAGTTAATGATCAAACTTAGAGACCTGGATATAGACACGTCTCTCTGTAACTGGGTTATGGACTTTCTGACTAACAGGCCTCAGAATGTTAGATCAGACCACATTTGCTCCACCACCGTCACACTCAACACTGGTGTACCACAGGGCTGTGTGCTGAGCCCTTTCCTCTACTCCCTTTTCACCATCGACTGTAGGCCTGTGAACAGATCCAACGCCATCATCAAATTTGCAGATGACACCACAGTGATTGGTCTAATCAGCAACAATGATGAGACTGCCTACAGGGAGGAGATACAGCATCTGGCCACGTGGTGCACCAACAATAATCTGCTCCTTAACACCGACAAGACCAAGGAGCTCATTGTGGACTTCAGGAAGGGACGAACAGGCTCGCATGATCCCATCTACATCAATGAGATGGCCGTCGAGCCTGTCTCATCCTTCAAGTTCCTGGGGACCCACATCTCCAAGGACCTTTCCTGGACCACCAACACCTCCAGCCTGGTCAAGAAGGCTCACCA
>CAIGQZ010032400.1:4197460-4212153 GCA_903798205.1 Danio tinwini
CACAGCACCTTATAACCTGTATATTTACAACATATCTGTACATACAACTCAACATCCAGATCTTTTTGACTAACTGGAAAAAGGGATTTGGGTCACATTTGCCTGCAGTGTGAATGTAGCCAGAGTGCCAACAAAATGCAGATATGATGTTTTTTTAAGTACAAGCTTTATATCATACTAATAATTCTCTGCAGCAAATGCTTCAACAATGTCAACAACCCAAAACACTAGAGGCTCTATTTTAATGATCTAGGCACAAAGTGTAAAGCGCATGGCACAAAAGCATTAAGGACATGTTCGAATCCATTTGTGCTATTTTAATGATGGAAGTTGAGATATAGGTGTGTTTTGAGCATAACGTGCATTACACCAATCAGAGTCTTATCTCCCATTGCCTTTAAGACTCAGTTGTGTCGCGCCATGGCGCTTTTGCTATTTAAATGGCGGACTTTGTTAGTGGAAAAACGGAATGCTTCACTGATGAAAAAAAAAACAACGGTTAAACAGACCATCTGCATGAGGATAAAGAAGGGGCCTCCTTCATTCGTTCTCTTTACTTTCTCTTTACTTTTACTCTTTACTTCTTTACGGTGTTGTACGCACTCCACTGAAGACATCCATGAGCCTACATATTTGATTTCACTTGTTAAGCGCAAAGATTTGTTTCAAAACTATTTCTAAATGCAGTTTTAATTTCCAGCAAATTAATAAATGAACAATAATATGGGAGTGTGGTCAAAAACCACTTTGAAAAAGTTATATCCAAACACACGTCCTATTCTTACCTATTCAGACATCTCTAAACCGCGACAGGTTGACAAATCTAAACTTTTTTTTTTATTAAAACAAATATAAATATGCATATAATAAATAATACTGCTACTTATAACAACAACAACAACAACAACATTATACAAATGCAAGTTGTCATTAATAAACTGGGGAAAAAACCCTATAGAGGTCTTTATATTAATGTAGAAAATAATACTTTTGTAACATTTTAATCCTTTATATGTAAAGATATTTGTGCATTACTGCTGTACATCCTGTGTATATTAAACAATGTGTAAGCACTTGAACCTGCATAAGCGCATAACTAACATGGGCTTTAGACCAGTTTTTAGTTTGTCAATGGCGTGGTCCATTTCAGTTCCTCAAAATAGCAACGCACCAACAATGCCTTAACACATCACACTTTTAGACCAGCATGCCTATGAGTCCACAATGTTTCACAAACGCAGGGCTCAACATTGCGACTGTTGTGCGACCTCAAAATACATTTCAAAGCATTTGTGCGAGCGCATAAAATTGTTGCAGTGCGACCAGTTTTCACTGCAAAATGTTCCCTGCATGCACAGATGTAGGAGACATTCACGCAGAATGCATCTTTGCACATAAAAACGTGAAACGCAGCATTCGGTAAGAGTTTAAAACTGTTGTCATGTCAACTTTCTACAGTAAACAAATCCTGCAATGTTTGCCCCGCCTTCAAGCTGTACTGATTGGCGCACTGCTCTAGAACTGAACATGAATGGATTGGTTAATATCGGCTGTCAATCATTCAGTCAATGTTTTCTGCCCTCAGGTGAAGGGAGCAATAGCCGTGAAAATGTAAAGCACTGCAAATGAGATAATGAAAAGCACACTGATAGATTTTGTTTTAGAAAACACCAAAAGTTAACGTTACAAATAATAGCACATCTAATTAGTGATTCACTTTTCGATGAGTAAAACATAGTCCTAAAGCATTCACTGTAAGGTCTGTGGGACGGAGTTTACAGGCAACAGGGTTTTCCACTTAAATTACACATTTTAAGTGTGAAAGGTTTCGTTAATTTTTTTTCGTAAAATTTTTTCGTTTATTTTTTATTTTTAGTGTTAATTTTAAATGCAATGAATCTGTTAATATAAAACTTAACGATACACATAATTCTTGGTGGGTGCAACAAAATTTTGGCTGGCGCGCCTACGCTTTTAAAGTTAGGAGCACCAGTGCTACCAAGCAAAATGGTTAATTTCGAGCCCTTTTGCCATTTAAACAACGTCGCGCAAAACCTAAAAATTAGAGTTGCACTGGTCTGAAAAAAATAGCACCAAATCGCGCCATACACGTCTTGTGCCTTATTGCCCCGGGTGTATAATAGGGCCCTTAAAGTGTTTGAGTAATCCAAAGCAGATGTTGTTCGTGTGCAGCCAATGAAAACACAGACTAACATTATGCAAATGTTCTTTAGATATGCGTAAATGAGTTAAAGAATCTAAAGCTAAACGGTTGATGACACATTTAAGGCACTTCAGAATCAATTCAATAAATGTTGTGAAATTCACTCTTTAAACCTTTACATTAAAAACAGCAAGCAGCTCCATTACACACCGAACAAAAGGTAGTATTATAGAAAAGGCTTAATAGCAGCAGCACTTTAAATGCAAACCCGCTCCTTGGCTTCCTTGCTTTTAGAAAGAAAAGATCAGGCTCTTTACAGTGCGACCACACACACACTAAGGAGATGTGTGTGTAAATAAAATGGCATATTAAAGGTTTTATCAGTGCCACAGCTCAGCGCCACAACGGACATGGCTGAGATGCTTCATTCATAGTGTGAAAAGGGTTTAACTCAGCTTGCTCGTTAAGCCTCCTTCACATCTCTAAATGCGCACACACACACACACACATAGATAAACAAGGACCATTGTGTGAGAGCTGAATATAAATCAATGTTGCTCAGACTGTGAAGATATGTGTTGTGTTAATGGTGCTGTGGGGCAGATTAGATTACATCAGGTCTCGCTTAACCTGATCAAAATGACGGTTTCATATGAGATGTTTGTGCAATTACTCAAGCTCACACACATCTTCTGCCCTTTTTTAATTTTTTTGGGGGGCGGGGAGTCCTGATTTGCTTCCAGGCTCAAAATGTTCTAAGATAGCATAAAAATCAAAGAAAAACCACCTTATTACAGAGTCTGTTTTGCAAATGAAAGCTTTCATGCACTAAATGCACAGTTCATGTGTACAAAGCAAATAGGAAGAGAACTGATAGTATCTCAATGAGGAAGTTATAATACATAATAATGTGGGCTTACTCAAAGAACATGAGGTCGCAATCATTGTGGCTTTGATAGCATGCTCCAGTCTTATCTAATCAATACTAATGCATTTAGAATGGCTTATTACAACAAATATATTTTTAGATGATCATGATCAAAAGCAATGGTTACAGTTAATGGCTCAGGAACAATGATTCCCATGGCAGGGATATGTTGAGTACTTTTTTGAGATAGATTTTAGACATAAAAAATATGTTGTTTTGTTTGTTTTACTTTTCTCATAATGTGCAACAGACTTTGAAGGTCAATAATTAACTAAAACCACATTCAGTTAAAAAAAAAGTCACATGCATCATTCAATCATTAATTTCCCTTTAATCTATTCCCTATTTCAGAGGTCACCACAGCAGAATGAACCGCCAACTATTCCAGCATATATGTTACAAAGCGAATATGTTTTCCAGCCGCAACCGAGTATTGGGAAACACCCATACACACTAATTCATACACACTCATACACTACGGACAATTTAGTTTATTCAATTCGTCTATACTGCATGTCTTTGGACTGTGGGGGAAACCGGAGCACCCGGAGAAAACCCATGTGAACACAGGGAGAATATGCAAACTCCACAGAAATGGCAACTGGCCCAGCCGGGACTCTAACCAGCAACCTTCTTGCTGTGAGGCGACAGTGCCAACCACTGAGCCACCGTGCCACCAATCACATGCATATGTTTTGCTATTTTGAGATGATTAAATCCTAGGAAGCTTTTCATATAGGTTATTTGACAAAAAATAGCATGTTCCCTTTATAAGTGTTATAAGCAATACAGCCAAATCCAAAGCAGAATCCAAATAACAGAAATAAAACTATGATCAATGCAAAAGGTCAAAAACACAAAGTCAAAACCAATAGAAAATGCTTGGAAATGCAGCAACAGTTAAACAAGGCATAGCAACTAGACTAGAGCTTGTGAAATACTATTGTTCAGTGTTGCAAAAAGGGTGTCTAAAGATGATTAGACATTTAAAAAAGCAAGCGATTGGTCCATATTACGGCTGTACAATATTGAAAAAACCTGATATCACAATATTTTATTTTTCTGCAATATGAATACAGTTTCACAAGATGGTTTAAATAGCACTATTTGATGGTTTTCTGGAGTCAAACAGTATTCAGGTACAGAAAATGAATTATCACAATACAAAAAAAAAAAAAAAAAGCTTTTCTTACTGTTTTGTCTCGTTTTTTTAGTGCAAATATCAAAAAATTCTTAGCACAAGTAAAATTATTGTTTTGTTTTCACCATCAGAAGAAATAAGTGTAAATTAAGAGTTTTTGCGGTTAGTAAAATAATTTTGTTTTCGCTTTGAAATCCTAAGTAAGAATTTTTTTTTTGTTGCACAAATCAAAAATTGGTCCTGGACAACTATAATTCAGACTCAACATTGCATATCTTGGCAATGTGACTATTGTGGATGCACACAATGCAATAATGTTGATGAAAACAACATTTCATGCAGCCCTATTACAAATTCTTTTTTCTGTACAGAGAGGTCATGTTTTAATCTTTAAATGGTCTTGCACTGCCTTGTGATGCAATTACGCCGGTCAGAGTTCAGCAAGTGAACTGCAAAACTGGTTTGTCGCATTCGCTTGCGTATGAATGGAAGCCTATGGGGTGAAAAGTGCAGAGTGGCCATGGCTTCAATAGGTAATCATTGTAACTGATTTACAGCTGTGTGTGTCTCAGTGTCCAGATGACTATCAGCTGTACCAAGAGGAGATTGTCACAATGTCTCATGGGAGTTGTAGTTCAGGTGAGGTTACAGAGCGTGATCTCCCATTTCATATTTTATAAAATTGTAGATATTTGTGACACTATATGAACAAAGATAGCATGGCCAAATTTTAAGTCTATTAAAAGTGTTTCCTAACCCTGTTATCTTACCCAATAACTTTAGGTTTAGGAGTCTCTTCTAATGTTCTGATGAGGTGATTGATGTGTGTTTGATTGGGTAGAGGTTGAAAATGTGTACTGTTGGTGTGTGGGAAACACTGCACTAGACTAAGTATTGCATTTTGTGTTTGGTTAAGATATCTTACTAAAATGCTCTCTCTTGCATGGAATTAAAGTGTCCCCATCTGTTTCAGACTTTTTGCAGTCCTGTTGTGACATTTTAATTGTTATTCAAAAACAATTTTTATATTCTGACTTCAGAAAAATGTTGTCATTTTTTTTTCAAGGAATTTGGTGCTTTTGACCACTGCAGCGCCATATTCAATATAGGAGTATTACCATCACTAAAGATTTTACTATTTGGTTGGCCTAATTGCTTTTAGGACAGAATTGTGAGGGTTGGAAATTCTAAAACTTACAATATGGTTTCAGCACTATATGCTCAAACCCCTAAAAATATGGTTTCAGCTTATGTTTGAACAGAACCCACCTGTTTAACCCTCAGTATAAACCAACTCAGAATCATTGGCCAATATAGTCCTAGAAATGACAACTATATCTTTTCATTTCACACATATCCTGTTTGGCGTTGATTAAGAGGTGCTTCTGCTTTACTCGTGTGGCCTAAAAAAGACAAAAAAAAAACAAGAAGGTTGGGAAAGCCTTTCCTCTAATGAGTAATATTCACCATTCTGATTTGGGTATTGCCCCAGATTTACCTTATATGGGTCAGCAGGGTGGAAAAGATTCAAATTAATTTCTAAGTAGCAAGCCTGAGCCTCATCGCATTAATTTTTACAGTCTATCAGACAGGAGTGCTCCTCTGGACGTCTCTCTCCCAGCAGCTCGGAGCCTTGTGCTCGCTCTCCACCATTGCACATTGGTTCTGGCAGGTGTCTTCCTTTGTATGGCAGTCCATGGTATTCATTTTTCATATTACGCTCGGTTTGTAATTTCTTTTCCTTCCCACTTCATTTCGCTCAGCGAGTGATTCAGTCTCTTTAGCCCCTTATGCTGCCCTCTGGATTATAAAATTAAAATGCATAACGGAAATATTGAATTTAGGCAAACTCTTGTCAATCTGTTTTTCACACCCTTTCAATATCTCCAGCTCTCTGTCTCGATCTGTCAAATATGGATGCTGGCAATCTTTCTGCAGCACGGAGGACACCCACAGAGACAGAAGCTGATTCCTGTCTCTGGCAATGATGTGGAAGAAGGTTTGTGTGTGTGTGTTTGTGAGAAACGCACACAAACTGATGTGTGTACAGACAGACCAAGTCCTTGTTGTAATGTTGTCCTACTCCAAGAGTAAAAAGCCAATGCATCTAACTAATATGTTCAAGCTAACTGCCACGTTTCCCTAAATGCGGTGGGTTTTTTGTTAAGAAAATGAGAATGTTAAACCAAATCCACAAAATGAGTCACAGCGGGTGTTTTAAAGGATACAAGTGTGTTAAAACTGAAATTGCAGGGATTTAAATAACCGCACAGAGCTGTTTGTTTGTGTCAGAGCTGGGGCCCAGTGGGTAATTCTTTTATGACACATAAAAAGAGCTGTTGTGTTCATGAAGACGCAGATTTGAATGTCCCAATCCAATCTCCCTCACTCTATGCTTTCATGTTCTCTCATTTTTTTTTTTTTGGTAAACAAAAGAGCAAAGTGGTAACTTTTTTGAATGCTCGAGGCTTTGAGTGTTTCCAAGCTTTAACTTGTCCAGGAACTGGCCACTGCTTGATTTTAATATTTGTTATCATATGACTATATTAATTAAAACACTTTGAGACTGCACTGCAAATAATTTGACTGCACAATGATTTTCATCAAGCCATTTAGCGGCTAATAAAATCTACTAGTTTGTATGATTATATGTAATTATACTGCAATAAGATGGATTAGAATCTAGTTATTACAATTTGCACTGTGGTCAATTCACCAAAAAATAAATAAATTACTTTTGATGTTCAAAGATGACAGTGTTTCATCTATGCAATGGGATTAACATTATTTTTCTAAATATTTATTTATTTATTTTCACAAACAAAGAAATTTCTATTTTCATTTATTTTATTTTCAGCTTAGTCCCTTTATTAATCAGGGGTCGCCACAGCAGAATGAACCGCCAACTTATCCCGGATATGTTTTACGCAGCGGATACCCTTCCTGCTGCAACCCATCTCTAAGAAACACCCATACACTCATTCACACTCATACTGTACACTACAGACAATAGCTTATCCAATTCACCTACAGTACAGCACATGTCTTTAGACTTATGAGGGAAACCGGAGCACCCAGAGGAAACCCATGCCAACACAGGGTGAACATGCAAACTACACACAGAAACGGCAACTGAGGCTTGAACCAGCAACCTTCTTACTGTGAGGCGACAACGCTACCCACTGCACTGCCAAATCTCTATTTTGACACCTGCAATAATGTCTAAGAACAATTCAATTCATCTTTATTTATATAGCGCTTATACAATGTAGATTGTGTCAAAGCAGCTTCATATGGAAGTTTATAGTGAATTGAAACAGTGTCAGTTCAGTTTTCAGTGTTTTTACAGTAGGTCTTGTTTTGTCTAACTTAAGGTTAAGCTGTGACTAGTGCTAATGTGTGAAATAAGATCGTCACTTGCTGTACTACATGTAATAGTACACACACATGCAAACACATAAATAAAAAAAGTCATTCATCATTTACTCATTATTGCAAACCTGTAAAACAGTAACAGGACACCAATAATCTGACTTTAATATGATAAATGGAATACTCTGATTAAGAGTCTACCATGTAAACAGCTATTTTTGATTAATCCAATTAAGGTCATAATCTAACTAAAAAGAAATGGAATTAAAACATGTGGAGTATGCCGATTTTAGTTGCATTATTGAAGTGCAGTACAGACATGTAAACACCGCAATCAAACTATTACCATCATGTGGGACTTTTCGCCATGTTTTGCGACAGGATATTACATACACACACAGCTGTTTGACACTATTCTCTGCATCTATTGAGTCAGTACCAGAACCACAGACATTAACCATTCTGCCTGCGTATCAATTTCTTCACCAGTCCTTAATGCGTACTGGCATCCTACACCTCAGTTTGTCATTGGAGCATGAATGAAATGTTCCTGAATGAAAGTGAGTCAAAAAATTTTAAATGAAACACCCGAAATGACATGAAACTCCTGAGGAAACGTGGATATTGTGGCGACGCAATGACATTAATCGATCTATGTGCTATAACATGTAAAACGAGATCATGAAAGCAACATTCAAAAAGTAACTCGTATAAACATCTTAATCATATTATTGTCTTAATCAGAATAAGGCAAATAATTTGATTACTGAAGGCAATGTAAATGTAGTCACTGTCTTCTGTGAATAATAATAGGTTATATTTTGTGAAATGTCGCTGTTCTCTCTTACAATGGGTCAAAAGAAACCAGTACTCGTGTCATTACCAATATCCTACTTAATATATTTATTTTCTGTTCCAAAGGTGAACAATTAAATCAGAACCATAAATATTATGTTTTAAAATCACAATGAAAGTCTAAATAAATTAAAGTGCATTATAGTGTGTTTCTTGTTTGCTTATGTGCATGTCTTACAATGTATTTTGAAGTGTTATTTGAGCTGTAAGTTCCACAATAAGGTGCATGAGGAGCTCGTTGTCCCAATATCTACAGTTAAAGGGATAGGCAGGCATGCACACAAAACAAAAATTTCATGTTGCTTCAGATCAGCAATCTTGCGTTCCAAAAAAAGAAAATGTTTTTTTTTTAAATGTCTCAGCTTTTCCCCCTAAATTAATGAAGTATTTAATTGCTATTTATTATTGCTTAAAAAAAGTCTTTAAACTAATTTTGTATTAGGTTCCACAAAAGAAAGCTTAATTTGACACAGTTAAAATAAGTCTAAGAATTATACGCTTATTTTAACACCTTCACGGAGTAAGCTAATTAGTTCCAATTTACACTAAGTGCTTTGTTTTAATGTGTTTCTTTTCTTAGCTGTATCACTTCTATGTACTTCGATGTTTCATTGGAGTAAAGTTCTAAACTTGTATGACTTCTTTCTGTGGAACATAAAAGAAGATATTTTTATAATGGTCACTAAAACGTTTGGTTACTGACATCCTTCAAATGTTCCACTTTAGAGAGAAACTTTTATTTTGACCCTTGTAATAAAATCTGGGGAACACAAACAATTTGATCACACTTAAAATTAGTTGATTGGTGCTAGTAGTGCTAATTTAAGTTAATTAATTTGTGTTCCTGCATATGCGTTCCTTAGGTTATGCTGCAGTCCCACTAGAGTTTGTGTGTGCGAAATTCTGTAGTACGGCGCTGCAAAAATGGGTGCGATTAAACAAGATGATTAGACATTAAAAAAGCGAGCGATTAGTCCATGTTTTAAATTTCTGTACAGAGAGGTCATGTTTTGATCTTAGTTTGGTCTCACGCAATCATGTAATGCAATTTCGCAAGTCAGAGTTCACCAAGCTTGAACTTTCCAACCCAGCGAACTGCCAAACTTGCCGCACAACCTTGCGTTTCCGGTCTGACAAGTCCAAGAGGAGAATTGTGCAGTGTGACCATGGCTTCATTCAGTTTACAAGTCCAAAAATTGATGTGACAACGTTACCTCTTGTATAACACCGCAGGTGTGGCTCGGATTAGGGTGGAGGTCACACATTTTCTAACCTAACCAGCATATTTATCAAGCAAAGTGTGAGAAACAAAGCAAGTCGCACTAATTCTATTAGGCAGCCGCTGCTGCCAATTACCCTGCATGAGAGACCTGATTAGACCACACCTGCCCCTCCTTCCTCTTCCCTTTTATCTCAGATATTACACAAGGCCTTAATAGTTCATCAAAACCGTCTTTAAGGGTCTTTGAGAAACAGGATGTGAGCCAGCTTTTGTTTTTGAGACAACAGCAAATCAGATTAGATCGCATGCCGGTATGCTAATTTGTGTATCTGTGCATCTAGGTGACTGTTTTCATTGAATTTATGACAATCAGATTCCAGCAAGCTGTGCTTGACTGAGCATAACCCATGTGATGTGGAAGCCTGACAACACAAAGACTGTGATCGTGAACAACTGTTCAAAAAGTTCCAAGATCAACCAGTCATGAACAGCAGCATGTTTGATATGCACTGCCTGGTCTTAACACCGCTAGTTCTCTTCTGTACCTCTGATGTTGGATCTCTGTTAGTGGTTTGCAGCAAAAGGGCAAGAGTTTATAGTATGAGTGTTGATGGAGGTGCTGCCTGACACAGCCTGAGCTGTTGGAGATGGATACAGGGTTGAGATGTGCCACGCTTGTACCAGAATTCAGGCCTGAATGAGGACGACCAGAGAGAGAGAGAAAGAGAGATTGTGTGGAGGGAAAGTTGTTGAGTGTTCCTGACATACTCCATCAACAGATGTCACTTTTCATGGACATCATGGTTAGTGGAGGAAATGCTCCTGCAGTGTATACACACACACACACACACACACACACACACACACACACACACACACACGGTTATTGCCTGTTCACACCAAGGACAATAATGTGATTCAGATGTCTTAAATTGATTTGATTTGAAATGCTTTTGATATAAAAAGGTGAACATCAGTTTACAAATTAATAAAGGAATGAAAACACCATTCTTTATTTTGGACATATATGCGAAACATAAAACCTGAAACTACCTTTCTGTAAAAACAAAACAAAAAAAAAAAACACTGTATACGATGCATTCAAGTTGCATATAAACTGTAATATGGCATATCTAGAATATGGAAAGTGATGATGAATTTTTATTTAATGCTATTTCAGCAACAAAGGCTATTTTTATGGCAAGAACAACACAACTGTGTTTAAACTCCTTATAAAAGTGATTTTTGTATAATAGGTCCCCTTTAAGACAATACACGGATCCCCTGATTTAGCCCTGAGAAAGCTACAGACAAAATCATTTTATGTAAAATTTTTACATTCTAAGGAATAACCAATTCTCGTCAAGCCTGTCACGTTAATTAATTAATTCATTTTCCCTAGCTTTGTCCTTGATTCATCAGGGGTCCAATGACATTATTATTAGATATAATTGAGTTCTACCATTCAGAAGCCAGACTTAAAGGTGCAGTAGGTGATTGTCTTCAAAAACATTTTTGTTGTGCTGGTTGAAATTTTTTTCACATTCCAATACTAACAATTAAAGTAAATGATCTAAATGCATTTGTATGTATTTTTATATTCTTGGTAAGGCATAAAAAAAACTAAAAAAAAGTTCATCCAATTAAATAGTGTCGGGCCGACATCTCTCATAATTCCTTAATGAGTAGCTCAAACTGTCTGTCAGCAAATGCAGATTTGAACAACTGCGCAGCCATTTGTACGCAGCTCTGCCGTTTGTGCATAGACGCGCTGCACGTTCATGAGAGAGAGAGAGAGAGAGAGAGAGAGAGAGAGAGAGAGAGGTAAAACATGCTGAATCAAAACTTTCTAAAATCCTGAATCAATATTGGAGTTACCTTTGCACGCTGGAGGAAGGATGACACCATGCCTGAAGGATTTCTTTTAGACAGGTAATGTTATGTTTTAAAACTATTTTAGCTTTACGCAAAGCTGATTTAGATGTTGTTGTTACAAATGTGTTATATGCACAGAAGTGTTGTTTAGCCACTGAAACCTTCCGGTGAAAGATTGCTGTGACTTTTTTTCAGTTTCATAAGGGACCTTTTACAGCATTGATAATGTAGATTTTATTTAGTTTAACAACAAAACACAAGTAAATAGCGCTATTCCAACTAGCCTGCTTTGCTGAGCTGAAGTTGGTTATATATTCAACACGAGAGGGTTCTGCTGTCATCTTTAAGTTGCGCATACTCGTGTTTCAGGAGACGTGGCTCTGGATGGCAGGGGAGGGACTGTGGTTCGCTAACCGGTTAGCATTGTGGAAGATCACCTACTGCACCTTTAATTTTTGCATTGTAACTTTCACAGGTTCAGCACGATTAAATCTCTAGCGCGCTTACTCTTCCCGATTTGAGGTTCAATGGTTAAATAACAAAAGCTTAAATTAATTTAGTTTAAACATGGATAAATGCATACCGTGAGGACATCTGGTCCTATGTGCATATGTGCTGTCAAAAGCCAGGTAATATTGACGGTGTAAATGGCTGAACTGGACATATGGCTCTCTGACTAAGTTTAGAAATAGTGACTTGGTTTTGTTCACTGCTTCAGGTTTGTGTTTACGGTGATGTGTTCAGCTCTCACTGCAGTGTTTACAGTATGCAGAGCACAAATTCTGCTTATTTACATGTCACTTTGACTTTCACGTGAAAGCGTCCATATCTTTAACACTCACTGATGGGACATATAAGCTACATTTAAACACGCACAGATATACAGAGGGCACGTAAACAAGCAACTGTGTAGAAACAGAAATTATATGCCACCATTTAAATAACATAAGGCCTTAATGATAGGGGAACATGACATCCTCTAATTGCCTCTTATGCAAGCACAAAAAAAACCAAACAAACAAAAAAACATATAAAACCATGCAGTTACTATCATGTGAAATACAGATTCATCACCTTACTGGTATACAAATTATCTACCATGGCCTCATGAGATTGCAAAGGGGATGCACACTTCAAAAGTTCAAATTGCAGGTCATATCTATACTTTTTGGCTACTGATATACGTATGTTACATTACATTACATTATACTCCAAATTTCCTACTATAAAGTGTGAAAGTATTCATATTAAGACAAATGGTTGGTTTCTCTGATAACTATAACATTAAAGACACAGGAACAAATAGAATCACTTTCAGCATTAAAACTATTTATTTCCCCGCCAACTGTTAAAGCTACAACATCAACAAATGAGAGCCAGTCAGAATTCAATAATGCTGTGGAAAATCATTCAAGAAATTGATTCTGAGATTTTCAAAATGCAGCATTATTCTTTTGAATTGATTCTGATCTTTTTAACAGCAGATGGCGCTGTATGATCTATAAACAGCCATACTCTGCTTTAATCCAATTCCTTACAAATCCCAACTGAACCTAAACACACCAAGTCCGAAAAACCCCCAACTGTGTTGTCGCCTCGCATCTTGACCAAATTATTATATTAAATATTTAGGGGAATTACAAGAGTGTTCGAGGTGAGTTGTGTGTCTTTTCTTGTAACAAAAGCCAACTATTACTCAGCCTAATGCACAAGTGCTGTTTCTTATGAGCATTTGAGTGTATGGTTAAAGCCAACATACAACCAACAATCTCCTGTAAACAACTAAGCGCAGACTCAACTCTAAGGAGAATAGTAATGCATTTAGAAAATCTCAGAATTGATAAAGGGTTATATCTTGAACTATTTTTTTCACCACAGTTCTGGAATCCACCCAACTTTAACAAGCTTGAGAACATTAAAAAGCAGTAGGTGACAAATGTGCTTAAAATAATAATAATAATAATAATAATAATAATAATAATATATTTTTATTATTATTATTATTGTTTTAAAACCATTATCAATTTCCTCTGTGGCTGCTAATACGGTTATTGGTGTGAGAGACTCTTTTAGCTTGGTTGATCTGGAGCCAAATCAACAGAGAGAGATGGTAGGCTATTTGTCTTGTGTCATATCAACTACCAGCACATTCTGTGAATATACTCTTCTCTTTTCATATACCCGAATCATAGATCACAGACACATAAATGGACTGTAATTTGTCATGATGTTGACATAAATTGTCAAAAAAGCATTACTCCTGACACAAAAAGAAGTCTTCACTTTTTAAAGTCCTCTCTAAATTGTACTTTATGTAGACTCGTGGTTTTACTGGATTTGTCTGCGCATGTCAGTGAAGTCCACAAGACCATAGGGTGTTCAATTTGTCATTTTGTGACTCAAATGGATGCTCACAAATAGCCCCTTTGTGGCTATGGCTGCTGACAGACATTGTGATAATAAATGTGGATTCAGAGGAGCTCTCTTGACAGGAGCTCTTGAAAAACTTATGAAAGAGCCGAAAGACTCTCCAAAACTTTTTTTTCCATTGAGGTTACAAAGTTATGCTAGTAGGTGTTAAGAAAGTGCTAGCTTTATGAATTATTAATGATTCACAAATCTGTAATTAAATCATAAATCATTTATTCTTCAGAAATAATCCAGGAACTAAACATTAGTTGTGTCCCTTATGATATGTCCCGTAGCATTATTATGCACCCAACTATCTTTTATGAGAGATTATTATGGACGTCTCCAGCATGAGAGTCTGATAACCCTTTACTATTCAATACACAAAGACAACTGTGACAGTTTAACACATGAAGTGCCCAAAGCACACATACAGTATCTGAACACAGAAAAAGCCATTAAAATGCTTGAACATTTTTTACAGATTTTTACTGATCTACGCTAACAGGGCAGACTGTCACAAGTCACAGGTGACATGTGACAGGGTAAATCTGGAACACAGTATTTTCAAAGACTACTACTTGGTGGAAGGCAATAAATATAAAAACAAAACATTTAAGTTCAGCTCTAATACACTGACTTTTTAGTATATGCTTTAATCTATTAAAATATTAGTTTATGTTTATTTATTTATTTGTTTGTAGCCTAGGTTAATTTAATTATATAT
>CAIGQZ010032400.1:4212553-4252291 GCA_903798205.1 Danio tinwini
TATACTTCTGCGTCAAGTGATCACCGTAACCCACGGCGCAAGCCTCGCACGTAGCCATGCATTTATACTTCTGAGCGCTGTTTCTGTTTCTCTGCAATACACTTCCCAAATGCTAGCTGGCAGTAGGTGTTTAAGTTCCTCTGTGTCAAGTTTCTTCGCTAGTGTTTTTTTTTTTTTTACACTTCCTTAAATGTACAAGTGGCTCAAACTTGCTCATTTTGAGGCGGGAACCGGCGGACGCGCACCAACTTTAATTATAAGGTAAACACAAAACAACAGTCTCCATCCGGAGCTCCTTCACGGGACTCCACACTTGTAAACACTCACTGCATCACACTTGCGCGGCTCTCACCTCCGCCCACACTAGTCAGCCATACCAAGCGACCAATCACAGAGCTTGCGTTACATTTTTTTGAGAGGTGCGCATCAACGTCGCCGACGGCCATGGTGAAGGGCTATGCGTCCAAGCGTAGGCTGCGCCGTAGCATACGCGTGCGCTTGACGCAGAAGTATAAACTGGCCTTTAGGCGTCACATGGTGTTTCCCTTTGTTGGGTTGCGGCTGGAACGGCATTCACTGCATAAAACATGTGCTGAATAAGTTGGCGGTTTATTCCACTGATTAATAAAGGGACTAAGCAAAAAAGAAAATGAATGAATAAATGAATTAATAGAAAGTTATGTTTGAAAATTATTTTGGGATAATCTGTCATTTCTCAATTATTCTGCAATGCATGTATTATGATGTATAGTTTTATGTGATGTAGGAATGGATTAATCCAGCACAGCCTGTAATTTCTTATTCTGCACGGTGTACTACAATGTATGTTCTTGTTAAATACCAATTAGCTTAAAAAAATGGGGGAGGGGTTCAGTACTCCTAAATAAATCCTAGCTTTTATATAGCATAGTGCATTTTCTTATTCATAGAACAGAATTGGTAAAGATTGCAGAATCTGAAAGGATAAAATTCAAACTTTACCTTACCCTACATGCCTGCAATATGGTGTTTTAGTTGTAAAGCACTTGCAGATGCCTATAGGGTAAACTCATGACATCACAATTTTCACAAATTTGCACTATTGATATTTTGAAGAGAGATGCGTAGTAACAGTATTGTTTTCCAAAAACTTGCACTTTAAAATATTTGAAGGCCCCAATTATCCATTGTGTAGATAAAGACCAGAATACATAAAAAGTCATCAATTTTCAGCCGAAAACGATGATGGGAAAACAAACCCTTTGTTATTTTCAGTTTAATAAATCATGTAATTTTTCATGTTGATATTTTCAGCGGGAACACACTATTGTCCCTATTTATACTACACAAATGCTTAGAATAGTGCATTAATTTGGACTGAGACATGTATGCTTTCATTTTGACTGAGTCATTGAATCAGTCACTCAGCTAATTCGTTCAATGACACTGACTCACTCAAAAAGGAAACAAGTGTAAGGCTTCATGAGTAAATCATTTATTCAAACAATGATGCTGAACTGCACATTATTCATCAGATGATGTAAAAGATGCTACTAAAATACACAAAACATCAGCCTAGTTCTTGTTTTTATGCAAACAATGGAAAGCAATGCACTGCAGTGTGTAACAGCACAGTGAAATAAAAAAGCGAAAATGATGCAAATTTTTGACCTTGTCACTGGATATGTTGCAGGCAAGTAATGATGTCTGACTTTTATTTGCATAAGGTGCTCTACCAGTGTTGATGAAAACACTGTTGCTTCTCCAGAAGTCCTTAATCCAAGAAAAAGTTATTCCAAGGCCCATGGGCACAACTAAGGCTACACTTGCTTGGTTTGTAGCATACTGCAGGAAAAAATCCAAGCAAAAATGAATAAAAAAAAAACTGCAACACCAATGTACTGCAATGTGTAGCTATAATGCAAATCAAAAATGCATTTGTTGTGATGCTAATTTTCAATCATGTCACTTGATCTAGTGCAGGTCTAGGACTAGGTTAGTAATGAATCATGATGTTCTCCAGTACGAGTGTGTTGTTATATGAGCTGAAGAGGAGAAACTCCATCTGGACCGCAGTCTCATATTCAGTTTGTGAATTTTCTAAGCTCTAATGAAGGAGCGGAGGTCCCCACAGAGCACTGTGACTTGAAGGGAAATTTATGAACGCAATTTTCCATTCATTTCTGTATAATTCTGTTTATCCGGCGCGATCTCGGTTTTCTCTGTGATCAATTTTCCATTTCAAAATCTGTAAGCAATTTGTACTTGAGTTTTAGAAACATTACTGATATGAACACCCCCTCCTGTTTCTAAAACACACACACACACACACACACGCACACACGCACAGACACACAGACACACAGACACACACAGACACACACACACACACATTCAAGCAGTGCACATTGCAGTTCAGTTAATTTACTGCAATGTAGTTTGGTAGTCAAAATGTCAAATAAATATGTGATGTGGTTTGTATCTCCATGTATGACTCACAATAAGATCCCTTCTCTAATTAAGTGTATGAGAATGCAATCAAAAGACAGCTTGCAGAGTGTGCACAAAGAGAGAGAGAGAGGAGATAGTGATAGACTTAAAAGAGAAAATGAGGCAGTGAGAAAACAGGAAAAGGAGTAGATTTCAATCCCAGGAATCAATTTTCTCAGCAACAGAACAAACAGACTGCAGAAGAACCTGTATTTCCTCTGTGATGTTCTGCACTTTCCTTGAACCATTTCAGCGTTTATGTGGTTGAGCATGTTAGTTACAGACTCAAATAGCAACATGTCTCCTGACGTACTACAATGTTCATGCTATGACGTTTGTGTGCCATTTTATCTTTCCCATGTCTTTATGTCCATCCATCTCTCTCTCCCTTCTTTCCCTATAGAAGAGTAAAATCACTTTTCAATTTTCAAAAAAAGTGGGAATTATAGCCTAATCCGATAATCCAAAAACAAATCCATCAGTCGTTTTTGTTTCCCGCCCCCAGGCCAGTCGTTCATTCTTGCCTCCATCCCTCTGTCTTATCGCTTCTCTTTTTTTTTTAGCGCCTCTGCTCATCTCAAATACCAAGCTGAAGTAGATTCCCAATAGCATGAAACATTTTACAACTCTTTGAAGAAGAGATATGAGTTCAACCCATCTATAATTCATTGGGTTATTACACATAAACTTCATTTAAACTAAAATAAGATGGAGTTAGATGGAACGATCAAATAAATCTTTAGAAATAATTTTTGATTTATGCCTCTGAATTGCAAACTTTGGAAGACAGTAGGATTACAAGGTTTAACAAACAAACTAATATATTAAGTGCGATGATGACTATTATCATTCATTCATTTTACTTTGGTTTAGTCTCAAATTCAGAGGTCACCACAGCAGAATAAACTATTCTGGCATATGTTTTGTGCAGTGGATGCCCTTCCAACCACAACCCAGTACTGGGAAACACCCATACACACTCATTCACTGTGAGGGAAACCAGAGCACCTGGAGGAAACCCACGCTAACACGGAGAACATGTAAATGACCTTCTTGCTGTGAGACAACAGTGCTAACAACTGAGCAACCCCATAATTAGTTAAATCACTCTACAGATGAAACAGCCATGCTTTCTGTACTATACGTCTATTTGATTTGATTTTATAAACGTTTTTAAAAATCATTTATCTGAATTGTTTACAACCAGCATAAATCTGTTCCCTGTGAAAACAATTATGAATTATAAAAAACAATAATAAACTATTTAGATGATTAAACAATAAGATTTGGAACACAATTTTTATAATTAAAGCATTTAATGATGTTAAAGAGGGTTAACATGTATTAAATACATTCTAAACATTACCGTTTCGTTTTGTGCTTCTGAATGGCTGTATTTATATTTCTGTCGTGTTTCGTCTGGTGCAAACAGCCAAATTGCTCATCACTGCGCATCTCGTCACAAAGCGTGTTGTTAGGACACGCAGTTACAATGTAATCTGCTCACCTTTACGTTTGTAATATTTATATAATTTTCTAATTAATAACCTCATGTGGAACTAAATCGGTCTCATTTCGACGTCTGATACTGTCCATTTCGGTCACAGACGCATGCTTTCAAAGCCTTTCTAAATGAATAAATGAAATACGCTGTTTTTCAACAAGGCAACCTGGAGTGCTGAATTATAATTGGCTAAACTGGCATTGTGCAGGTTAAATTTACCTAAACAAAGACAGCTTTCCGGCATGGAAAAAACATTTTCAAAGCAAAAAATATCTGACTTCAGCATTGTTTTTCAGTAAAACATGTATGTTCACTTGGGATGTTTCTTAAATATCTGCACACATATTATAGTATTTTTATGCTTTAGAAGAGTCAAAAACTTACATACAGCACCTTTAATGTAAAATAAACTATATACAATTAATTTATTGATAGTATACATTTATTAGCTAATGAACATACAACTGTTTATTGCTAGTCCATGTTGGATCAGTTTAATTCAATAATATTTATGAACACATTAATGAAATAATAAGGCATGCTTGTAAAATGTAATGTTGAAATTAATGGTTTAAAATATTTTCATCCTAAGCCATCTAAAATTAACAACCTTACATTTTTAACCTTATAATTTAAAACATTCATTTATGTAAAAATATAAATTTTGTAATTTCTGTAAATAATTTTACAAAATAAATCTACTTCACAATTTCCCTTTTTATTCAATGTTGTAATTGAATTGTTTTCTGATACTATTACAGTTCTGCATACAAACTAACTGTTAATACTCAGCTTAATACATGATGACTTCAGAATATACGTTATGTTTAAGTTCAGTATTATTTTAAAACCATGTAATACAAATGGATAGAAATTGCATAAACAATTCAAATACATGTTAAACGTGTGCTTAGTCCTCCTTTATTGAGTGAAACACGGAAGATTTGTTTCCATTATGTTCACTCTTTGCTCCTAACACTCTTTCTGTCTCATTATTCGTGAATAATGAATGAATTTACTCCCAAATATGTTTTACTGATATTTAGAGACAACTCAAATCCACGTCAGTGTGTCAGTTCTGCTCTCTGACACACACACAGTATAAACCAGATTATGACGATGTTTTTATCACCCATGCAGTTTCACTATGAACAATAAACTGTAGCCCCCATTGTTTTTGTATACCACAGTGTCTCGCTGCTCATGACACATGCAGAAAGTGTTACATTCGCAGAAATGGCATCTATGTGTGTGTGTGTGTGCACATTCCCCCATGTGAGGAATTTCTGCTTGAAACAAGGCTCGCACGGCTGGATTATACTTCATCAGGGCTGTGAGAGATCGCTGAGCTAAAGGTGTCTGACAGCTCTTCCTCCTAATGCTGTTTATAAAGCTTCAAGTGTCACAACATGACATCCATATCCCCCCAGCCCACCCCGTCCACACACACATAAAGCCCCTCTGTCACTCTGCCCTCTCTATAAGTGCTACTGGGTTTGCAGTTTATTTGTCACTATTGACAGTTCCAGTAGTGCAGCAGTATTACGGCTACAGGGGATTTCTGTTCACATAAGCTGTGTTCCGAAACATGGCGAACTGACTGTCTAGACAGCATTTTAAGGCATCATAAACATGCTTCCAGCATTCTGGAAAGTTGGAAGCAAAATTAAAGACTTTTTGCACAGTAAGCGACGGGCTTTTCTTGTGGTCTTGCCACATCTATGTGAACTAGGGATTCCTCAGACAAAGGAATGAAACCTGCTTGCGCTATAGTGAGGGAAAACATCTGATCCCATCAGGAGTAAAAATTAATAAAGTTAATAAAGTTGTATGCAATTGTAAATAAATTTTGGGAAACACCAATTACACCAAAGGGAAACACACCTAAATAGATTTTTTTCTTTAAAATGAAAGCAAGGTTCTTAAAGAAAAGTTTTTCTTTAGCATTTTTAAATCCTATAATTATAAGTTTAACTCCATGCATTTTTTAAATCATAAAACATCATCCAATTTTCACAACATCAGTTCAAACAGTAGCTCATAAAAATGTTTATGCAATTATATTTTTGCAATGTAATTCTAGAATATATTGAATAGTATCTAAAGCATTTAAATGCCACTTCAGCTGCTTTTGTCTCATCTGCAGTTGAAAAATAAGTTTTGTTGATATTTCATTTGAAGGGTAATAACCCTATTGAATTTAATATTAACTACAATTATTAAAAAAATATAAGAAATATAAAAATCATCTAATAGGCTAGGTTAAGAAAAATATTTTGTAATTTATATGGACAAAAAACGATTCAAATATATGTTGTTGGGAAATTAAGAAAACTGAATTTCCCAACAGCAAAATTGTGACCTCTGAAAACACTTGCCACAATTTTAATTTAGTTTACTGATAACAATGCACTGATATATAAAATACATTTGAGGGTATTTTGGCTCATTAATAACAATATTGCCACGTTACTTAAATTTCGCGTAGCATATTTTGCGTTGGAGTTCAAGTGCGATGATAAAACCAACCAGCTTGCTGCACATGGCTAATTTGCATGCGGACGCTAACTGCTAGTGGTAACAAACAGCTTATGAGCTATAATGCAAGGCTTTCAGAAAACATTTCATAGTCAGTAAAGAAAATGAGTCTCTGTCCTACCAGCATTGATGAACACGTTGCTGCTTTTCCTACTGTCCTTACATCTTATTAAATGTTATACAGGTCTTTGGTAATCGTGTGCTGGATTCCCCCTTCTTTGTTTTTTTAGCCAGCGAACAACAACTTGAAACTCGCGTCCATTAACAAAATAACCGCGTGCTCGCTCCCTCACACCTGCTATACACGCGGCTTCACTAACCAGTCAGCTTTTCCTCACATGCTCTTTCACTTGTTTTCGGAAATGTCAAATTACTTATTTATTTTCCTTTGCGATAATACATTTTATCTAACACACGTGCTGTATTGTTCAAAACATGTTGCATATTTTTTTAAATAAAGAAATATGTTTTTTAGTCCTACAAGAACATTAGGCTACTGTAAGTTTATAACACCAGAATTCCAAATAATATTCACATACTGTACTGCAGATCTTAAAATTACATAACTTTTTCCTAGCTAAATGTTTATTTAAGGTAAGGGACTAAAAAATATTAGCTTATATTTTTGCATTTCAATATATTACCCAAAGGAAGCTCTATTCTTTCAGTTAAATTAATTGTTAAGGAAATGCTGGTCAAAGGCCATATTTAGTTATTTGAAAGGCTCAGCAGGTTAATATAACCCTGAATAAATGTACATTTTAAAGTTATTTAGGCTAAGTTATTTATATTTAAAGTTAAGTTTAAAGTTTGTGTCTAATAAGGATTTTTAAAAATATTTATAGTGTATGTTTATTGCCTTAATGTTTATTGCCTTTTCTTTCTTGTATTTAATTTTGTGTTGTCACCCGTCACTTTATGTACACTGGAAGCTTCTGTTGCCAAAGCAAATTCCTTGTGTGTGTGAAGCACACTTGGCAATAAAACTGATTCTGATTCTGATATTATTCGTTCTTCTATATATCCTTGAAAAATATTCAAGACCTGAAATTCCTTAAAAGTATTTCTTAATCTTTTTTTCTGGGATGTTTGACAAACATAAAAGCTATAGACTAAAGTCTGGTGAAGTCTGCTTGCAGTCTTCTTTGTCTTTTTTTTTCAGTTTGCAGGTAATTGTTTCAGAAAAAAACAACAATGACCATGCTGGCTATCAAATCTACTGAAGTGTGTGAACTGTTTGATAGTGTATATTCAGCTTTAGTTTGCACACACTTATGCAACAAGAAATTCACTCTAGACGTCATTGATATTGTACCTGTATATGTTTTAACTCTCAAAAGCTGTGAATCAGGAAATACCACAATACATATTTTGTTATACTGAAGAAACAAATTCCTTGCATCTTCGATGGCTTGTGGAGAGTGAGTGAATGAATGGCAGCTTTTCATTTTGGGATAAACTGCACATTTAAGACATGTTCTTGCTAATCTAATCACAAGTTGACAACAATAAATACCTGTAGGCTATATGTGCAAACTAAGTCTGAAAACACATTAAATTGTATTGCTTTCATTGTATAAATGTTCAGCTTAATGTGTTCAAAAAGGCAATCATTAATCATTACATATTTAAACAATTCAGCATGTTCTAGCCAAAAAGGATTTCAACTTTGACATCTAAAACTGTAATTTCATGTGCAAATTGCACAAGCTTATAACATAATATTTAGTTAAAAGATCCATATAAGCCCATATATACACACACCCCATGTCTTTCCCGCAAAGAAATGAGGAAAGTTGTCAAAGTGGACTAAAGCGATAGATTAATATATCAGGTGTAAATGAGAATGTGTATCCCATGTCAACTTGTAATCCGTTCAACTAAATCACAAATGCTAATACAGAGTCTCTCATGCGCTATGCGTGACTTGCTATTTGTGTCATGTAACACGTTTTAGATGAGTCACTTATGAAGACCTATTTCTGTTAGCATGCTGCATATCTACTGTAGCCTGCAGACATACATTCTCAGAAATAAGGGTACGAGAGCTGTCACTGAAGTGGGACCTTTTCAAAAGGTACACATTTGTACTTAAAGGGTCCATAGTGGTACCTCAAAGATATATTACTACCTAAAATTTCCAAGAGGTATTTGTACCATTGAGTTATTAATAAGAACCCTTTTGTTACAAACATACCTTTTGAAAACGTACCACCCCAGTGACAGCTCTCGTGCCTTTATTTTTGAGAGTGACCAGGCATCCTGTTTTCACAAGCTTTTTCTTTGTGTCCTGACAGTATAGTTAATATGTAAATAGCCTATGTTCCGATTTCAACTGTTAGGCTGATGTATAGATCCTCAGTATATTTCCAGTCAGCGTCTCTATTTTTATCTGAGTAGTATTTATATCTTTGTCATTATGTTTGAAAAAGAGAAGCTGTTGATTTGATGATGGTCCTTAATTATAGTTTCATAACAAAAGGTGCAATTGGTTTATACATTTCTTAAACCAGATGTGCTGCTGATACTTCTCAAGTTGTATATCAAGCTTCCACTAATGGAGTGTTTTTTTTGGTTAAACCAGAAGTTAGCATCCCAATAGGTTTTTGAAATTGACTGTTGGATAATTGGCAATTAAGTACAAATAAACGCTTTATTATTAATTCATTCATTTTTCCTTCAAGTTAGTCCTTTATTTATAAGGGGTTGCCACTGCGGAATGAACCGCCAACTATTCCAGGATATGTTTTACGTAGCAGATGCCCATCCAGCTGCAACTCAGTACTGGGAGACACCCATACACTCTCGCATACACACATAATTACACTACAGCCAATTTTGTTTATTCAATTCACCTATAGTGGATTGTCTTTGGATTGTGTGGGAAACTGGAGCACCTGAGGAGAACATGCAAACTCCACACAGAAATGCTGACTGACCCAGCCGGGACTCAAACCAGTGACCTTCTTGCTGTGAGGAAACAGTGAGAGTCATTGTGCTGTTAAACATTTTTACATTTGCTTATAAAGGTAATCTTAACAAATAAACTTAATTTTTATTAAATAGTGAAGCTCAGCTTTTTTTGATGAAAAGGGTGCTTCACTTTTTAAAGCTGACACTTTATAAATTGAAGACAAATGGTGAGGTTAGACTGTAAATGAACTACAACACCACGGTTCCATAATTTCACTGTCACAACGATTGCGCATTAAAAAAAGCTATAATATTGGACTACTCAGTAGGCAGGTTTTTCTGTTTGCGATGACATTTAATGTCTCTGACAACCTCTGTAGTCCCATTTAGCTACTAATTAGCAATCATTAACCTTTTTGAAAATGGCTAAAACCTTATGAATTCACTGATAGGGTATTACTGATGTATTTCATGTTGTAGTAAAAAACTGTGACAATATCATGGATAGCTGTGTCCCAAATGGCACACTATACAATATGCTGTAATCCACAATGTACTTATGCACTTATACACTCAACAGCATAGTATATGTATGTAGTGTGTTCCCAAATGGAACACTAATGTTTTGTTACTACGTGGAAATTCAAAGCTTTTCCCACATGATGTTGTTATATTGTAGGTATTAAATAATACCTACAATATAACCGCATTCACCATCAGGAGGCGGTATACTCACTCTAGTAGGAGAATACGGCTTTCACTATGCAAAATAAATAAAGTAATCCAACATCAGTGCATGAAAGCTCCGCCCCTTTTGCTATGTGAGCAAAGCAGTGGCCGTTGAGTGAGTGAAGTGTCCATCATTCCACACTTCATTTTAATGACTAAATAAGTGCATCATCTCGGTATTTAAAGTGCACTTTTTATTTTTAGAGTTTTCATGGTGAATGCACTACTTACACTATTTATACTACAAAATGGCATAGAATAGTGTTGTGTGATAAAGCTCATTGTCCTAGATAAAAAATCATGGCTAATTAGAAACAGGGAAGGATCTTCTGATAAACATTTGCATGTACACTCTCAGAAATAAAGGTACGTGAGCTGTCACTGGGGTGGTACCTTTTCAAAAGGTACAAATTTGTACCTACAAGGTCTATATTAATACCTCAAGGGTACATATTAGTACCTAAAAAGTACAAACATGTTCCTCTTAAAATTTTAGGTACTAATATATACTTTTGAGGTACCAATATGGACCCTTTAAGTATAAATTTGTACCTTTTGAAAAGGTACCACCCCAGTGACAGCTCGCGTACCTTTATTTCTGAGAGTGTACTCTATCATAAAAGAGGCCAATTCCAAATTCTGCTGTGGAAAACATCTTCCAAACCATGACACTTTACTTCCACCTTTACTGATGTCTTTACACACTTTGTGTTCAGTCTTTCTCCAGTTTGACGATGAACATAATTGAACCCAAATAAACCAGCTTCTCTTGCTATGGCTGAAAAGGCCTTCTCTTTGGTATTCATCTGTAACCTGTTGTTGGATGGGTTCAGCCACTTTAGAATGGCTCACCATCTTGCAAATATGTAAAAGCTGTCAGTTAAATAACTTTTGTAAGAAAATTAAATACTTTACCAGGTACCAGATTAAGACCAATAACCTGGAGGAACCTAAAAGTGTTCTGTAATTTGATCAAGGCCAGGCAGGCAAGTTTATTTATATAGCAAATTTCATACACAGTGGCAATTCAAAGTGCTTTACATAAACAAGAATAAAAAAAAGACAAGTGTAATAAAAAATAAAAACAGATAATAAAAAACTGATAAAAACTGAAAAAAATGTGTTGAAACAGGTTGTAAAAGAATGAAAAGAAGATATTCAGTATATAGATCAGTATATTTTCAGATATCTCATTAAAGTTTTTGTTTGTGTGTTTGTGTTTCTAAATATCTCTAATATAATTTAAAATCTGCCCTTTTACTCATGTTAGGATACATTTACATAAAACTGAGAAGACGTTCAAAAGATCTTCTGTGTTTTAGGACTCATCTCTTTGCTTAATGATTCACACAGATTTTCGTTATGCATTACATGCATTTCTACCAAACTGGTAAAAAATATTGATGCCTTAATTTTGTTTAGTTGAATCAATTTTTGTCATCTCATCCTACATCAATAATTCATTTATTCATTTTCTTTTCGGCTTAGTCTTTTTTATTAATCTGGGGTCGCCACAGCGGAATGAACCGCCAACTTATCCAGCACATATTTTACGCAGCGGATGCCTTTCCAGCTGCAACCCATCTCTGGGAAACATCCAAACACACTCATTCACACTTATACACTACGGACAATTTAGCCTACCCAAATCACCTGTACCGCATGTCTTTGGACTTTGGGGGAAACCGGAGCACCCGGAGGAAACCCACGCAAATGCAGGGAGAACATGCAAACTCCACAGAGAAACGCTAACTGACCCAGTCGAGGCTCAAACCAGCGACCTTCTTGCTGTGAGGCGACAGCGCTACCTACTGTGCCACTGCATCAGCCCCACATCAATCAAACAGACTAAAAATATTAATAAAAATTAAACAAAATATCTAAAAAAATTGCTGAAACACAATACAATTAAAATATGTTAAAGGGCTCTATCCTACACCTGGCGCAATAAGGCACAAGACATGTATGGCACGATTTGTTGCTATTTTCAGACCAGCACAACACTAATTGTCAAACTTTGTGCCACGCTTGCACAATGCTTAATATATAATAGGGGGCTTTTTTCAGTTTATTTATGACAATTTGCATTCATATAAAGTTATTATTAGTAGTAGTTGTGGAGAGGTAAGCATGATCGAACACCCAATGAGGGGGGAGAGCATGCTAGGAGCCCGGCGGCTAATCAGCAGGCCAATCAGAAATAATAAATAACACCTGTTTATTCTAGTGATTGGGCCGAAGAGACACCCTTCTTAAGGAGAGAAGGAGCAGCCGGGAGGGAGAGAGGACCGGGCCTGGACATGTTGTGTTACTTTTGCTTTCAGTTTGACGGCAGTCTCGTGAGGAGCTGCCGTCCGTTGTTTTGATTTAGTTTTATTTTAATTAAATCATATTAATAAATATTTATATAAAGTTCGTCGGTTCCCCTTCATAGGGAACTCCAACGTGTGTCTGTAAACAGACTTTTGGGAGTACTTCAGACGACCAATCGCTTCTGATGATAAGAAAACGGGCCAATGAAATGCCAATTGAATTGGCGGAGCTGAGCTCCACAGCTGTGGCTGATGAGCTCATCAGGGCTATATAAGCCAGCTGCTGGAGTCAGATCCTCAGAATTGTTGCTTCAGAGCCGATCGTGAGCTGAACAACTTCTGCTGAGCTGACTTCCAGAGAAGGAAGCCTTACCTTCACCAGTGCGGAAGCAAGACGTGTGAGTGGCGGGCTGGGTTTCCCGTCCTCCGGGCGTTTCGCTGGTGATCTAAAAGAGATTTTCCTAAGAGAGCAACACAGTCAATCAACACGTCTTTTTCAAGACGCTGTTCTGACTGTGCGTTTCTGGATGCGGTGGTTCCTATCTCCTGATGATGGGCACGGGTATCGCATGACAGGTCTGGGGGTCCAGCATGTCGGTGCGGTGCCCGCGGACAGCTTATGCTCTCACTGCGAGGGCGTGGTTGTTGCATTGCTGAGATCGCGGCTTCGGCCACCCCCGTTGCTCCCTGTGAAAGCGGTTAGCACGCGGGCAGATCTGAGGATCACAGTGGGGGTTTATCCGTCGCCTCCGGGCCCGCGGACCCCCCACTCCTCCACAGCGTGCCCCATCCAAGCTTCGGGCGGTTGTACGGTTCATCCCCCGGGATACCCGCGCCTCCGCCTGATGACACCGGAGATCAAAGGTCCATCGCGACATCGGAGGGCGAGCTGTTATGCTCGGATGACAGACTGGGCTCGCTTCCATTCCACGGGGTGCAATGCGCAGTCACGGTTCTCGAATCAGACGTAACAGCTGCGCTTCCTGGGCTGCTTCGGCAGTGCGGCTGGAGATGGCTTGTCCCCCAGTCTCACCGCCGGACCGACTAGAGGGTGTGACATGCGGGCTGTTCTAAGATTAATCTTCCAGCCCCCGTCCCCTTCTTCCCAGGGACGCACAGTGAGCACACGCTGGCATAGAGGGCGTTTTTCTCTGCCCGGTTCACGTGTGTTTCCGCCTTCACCTCCCTTAATGGCGAGGCGGCCAGTGGGTACGAAGCTATTTCCTCAGGTGGTGGGCGCCGCCACCTGGAGGGGTAAGCTGAGACCCCCGTCTAAGGCGGGTGGGTTATCTGTGTCTATCAAGGCCAGAGCCCACACCGCTGCGGGCCATGCCGCTTCTGCCGTGCCCCACGGCCTCCTGGCTGTGCTGCACAGGGGCGGTTCTTCCCCAGGCTTATGCGTAAGCATCTCACTGCGATCGACTATGCTCTCATGACATTCAAGTCGGCCGTCCGTGCCCTGGGGAAGACGATGGCCACATAGTGGTCCGGAAATGCCACCCTGGCTTGCCCTGTAGATATGCGCCGCGCTGACAAAGTACGCTTTCTTAGTGTGCCCATATCCCAGGCAGGCCTTCTCGGCGACACCATCGGGGATTTTACCCAGGAATCCTCAGTGGTGAAAGATCAGCCGTGCGCGATGGAGCAGGTCATCTCTTGGTGGGCTCTCCCCATCAGACCTGTCCGCGCTGGCTGCTCCTCGCCGAGTGCGCTCTTCCCGCCCGCGGGGAGTTGACGCTCCCGTCACAGGTCGCCGTTAAGTCCAATAACTGGACTGCGAAGCGAACCTGAGGCGGGCCACTTGGAGAGGAGGAGAACCGTTCTTTCCCCGGTGGAGGCCGGGGCTCCCCCGCGAATGTATAATGAGTAGCGATCCGAAAAGAGCGGCTTTTCCTCCCTCTGGGTGTGGAAGCCCAATTGCTGCCAGCATGGGACGCACTGCCTTCCAGCTCTCAGCTTTGGTGCATTTCGCCACAGGCTTGAGGGCGCCAGAGGATGAGCTCCTTTCTCACACCTCCAGCCACTCCGCGGGATCCTGGGAGTAAGGTAAGAGTCAATCTCTTATTTTCACCTCTTCCTCGGGACGCTCTGCTTCCCGGGATGAGCACTCCCCATCCCGAAGCTGCCCCTCCGCGGGTACGTCAGCGATCGTTCCGGGTATGCTGCTAGTTAGCGGGCTCTGTCAGTCTGGTTAGTGCTGCTCAGCCCGCGCAGTAGCTCAGGGGGACGGTCAGACTCGGCTATGCGTTTCAATTCGCTGTTGGCCTCCCGAGTGCACGAGTGTGTATTTAAGCGATCATCGCTATGCCACTCCCTGTCTCGCGTGAGAAGATTATTATCCTCCTGGCGAAGGATATAATCAAGCCAGTCCTCCAGCCGAGATGAAGAGCGGGTTACGCCCCCCTTCATCGTATCCAGAAAGCAATGGGTTATACCAATCCTATCTGCGTGTTTTGATCTGTCATCTGTTCAGGATGTCTATCAAGATGCTCATGCAGAAACGCATCCCCCAGTGCGTCCGTCCGTGGGATTGGTTGCAGCTATAGACCTGAAGGACGCTCGCTCCATGTCTCGCTCTCTCCCTCCTTATACTGTGATTTTTCCGGTGTTCGACGGGGGGCCGAACAGGGTGGCAACAGTCCTCCCATTCGGGCTGTCCCTGTTTCCATGCGTGGAGGATGCCCTGTGCGTCTTTAGCGCACGCGCATCTGCATTTTTTGATTATTCATTGACTATTTTTAGATCTCTGAACTGATCGATTATGCACAGGGACCTGGTGCTCCGGCACCTCAGCCTGTTTGGGTTTTGGGTCAACCGAGTATGAGCGGGCTCTCCCCCGGGCAGAGCTTCTCTCATCTCGGGTTGGAGCTGGACTCGGACTGCATCACGGTGCGCTCTTAGCGCGCTGGGCTAGCGCTGTCCTGTCTGATTAATTCGGCAGTTATATTGGTCTCACTGAAATTATTCAGAGGCTCCTGGGGCATATGACATTTGTAGCCGCTATCACGCTGCTCAATTGTTCATATGAGACTAATTCAGCGCTGGCTTCGCGATCGGGTCCCCAGATGGGCATGGCACGCGGAGAGGCACCGGGTTTACGTCACCACGCTGTGTCTCCGCACCTTCAGCCCCTGGATGGATCTTGCCTTCTACGGGCCTGAGTGCCCTTAGAACAAGTATCCAGTGATGCTGTCATCTTGACAGATGTTTCCAGTATGGGCTGGCGGGCTGTGTGTATCGAGCATGCAGCTGCAGGTTCGTAAACCGGACCCAGGTTGCATTGGCATTTCAACTGCCTGGAGCTGTTGGCATTGTTTTTCACTCTCCGCCGGTCACTACCGAAGCGGGAGGGGAAACGCGTGTTGGTTAGGACGGCCAGCATGGCTGCAATGGCATACATCAACCGTTCGGGCGGTGTTCGCCACCTCAGCATGTCTCAGTTCGCTCGCCATCCGCTCCTCCGGAGTCTTGCGGCTAAATAGCTGCGCGCCGTTCATATCCTGTACAAGCTCTCCATGCCAGCTACAAGCTCTCAGGACTGCTATGTTTCAGGAGAACGGAGACTCCACCCCGGCACGTTCCAGCTGTTATGGGCACGCTTCAGAGAAGCCCAGGTCATCCTGCTGTTTCTCCCGAGCGGCCCTTCGCTGGCTGCCTTTTCTGCTCTGCACAAAGGCGCTGGCTCTCAGCTGGCCCCGGGTTACGCAATATGCGTTCTTTCCCCAGTGAGCCTGCTCGCACAGACACTACTTACACTGTGCAAAGTTGGGGAGACGAGGAGCGGGTCTTGCTCGTTGCGCCTCTCTGGCCCAACCGGACCCGAGTTTTCAGAACTCACACTCCTCGTGATGGCCCTCCCTGATGAATTCCCCGGAAAAAGCACTTCCTTTTTCTGGGACGGGCACCCCCTGGCACCCGTGCAGGGCTCTGAAGCCTCTTTGGATGGTTTCCAGACAGAGCGCGGTGGACTTAGGTGACTTATCAGTGTGATAGTTAACACCGTCACTACAGGCTAGAGCGCCTTATTAGGTATGCCTATGTTCTGCAGTGGAGTCTATTCGTTGTGTGGGAATTCTCTCTGAGAAAACCCCCGGACATGCCAGATTAGTGTTGTGTTTTCTTCCTTCAGGATAGCTGGAGCGCTGGCTGTCTCCCTCCGCACTGAAGGTTTGGCGTGTGATCATCCGCGTTTTTAATGCGGATGGTAGCGCGCTGGGAAAGCATAACCTCTTCAGCCGGTTTCTCAGAGGCGCGTGGCGCGTGATGATAATCCATCCCCGCCCCCTCTCTCACCCTCTTGGGATCTGTCTAGCCCTAGCAGTTATGATTAGGTCCGTTGAGCCACTCGATCAGTATATATACGTTCTGTCCCTTTAGGCAGCTCTGCTGATCGCGCTGGTATCAGGAGGGTTAAGATTCCGGTGGCATTTTCGGTCAGCGAATTGTGCCAGTAATTGGGCCGACCTACTCTCACGTTTAAATACCTGAGACCTCGGTTCACCTTGTGCCAAGGCTTCTACCACCCCCCCCTTTTTTTATTAGGTGGTGAGCCTGCAAGCGCTGCCTGCGGAGGAGGCAGACTCAGCCTTTTCATTGCTATGTCCGCGCACTGCGCTTAACGTGACATGTAAGCATACGCAGCTCTTTTCTGTTATGATCAGCAGAAGGGAAGTGCTGTATTAAAATAGAGGTTGGTCCATTTTTTTATTTATGCCATCACCCTCGCTTCATGTGCCAGGGCGAGCTGTGTTCCCCGAGAGAGAGAGCACACTTAATAATAATAATATAATAGGCGGTGCCTCCTTTTCGGCGTGAGTAAACAGCGCCTCTTAACAGATCATGTCGAGCTGCTGGCTGGGCGACACCTAACACATTATCGAGATTATTTCTCGAGTGGAGTCACTTTCCTCCTGGTTACTGGTTACCCCAGTCAATCGAGAGGAAATTAAGCTCGGTGTCAATAAACGCTTGCTGCGCCAGGCTCCCTAACCCGGAGATGCGTGCGCATTTTCTATTCTACTAGTAAGTTTCCCTTTTCAGGCGAACCCTAGAGAATTCCTCCGAGGCCCCCAGCACCTGACTCAGCGGAGGAGTCGAGTGCTTGGCTCAGTGTGTAGTCTGGTACGCCCATCTGGTCTACCCGCATACTGAGGTTCGGTGCCAGCTATGTGCATTCCCCTGTCTAGGTGATGCCATATGCATTATCCACCATGGTGTGTTCCCCCTATTCAGGCGGACCCATGTCTTCCCTAACCGCTAACCAGCTTATCATATGTAGCACTCCCCCTCAATAGGGCTAGTCCATATGCTCTCTTACCATCAAGTCTCCCCCTCCGGGTAGCAGGTGGTCTCCGCAGCGTCCTCCCCCTTTGGGGACTGGCACGCTTTCCCAACGTACTGTCGTATCTCTAAAATCCCTAGTCTATATTAGCTAGGTAAAAGCTCAATTACGACCCCCGATCTAAATTGTATTATTCCCATGTAATGGTAATTTTTGGGCCTAGGGGACGTTGGAAGGTTGCGCTTTTGGTGATGTCAGTGCGCTTACGCATTGCTTGGCAAACTGCACATCAGGAGCGTGACGGGCTTAGCTGCTGTGGCGCTTTCCAGAACATCTCCCAAAAGTCTGTTTACAGACACACGTTGGAGTTCCCTATGAAGGGGAACGTCTGGTTACGTCCGTAACCCTCGTTCCCCGAATAAGGGAACGGAGACGTGTGTCTCCACTGCCACAGCACCTAAGTCTCCAGCTGGGAGCTGAGTGATCGGCTCTTCAGCGGGCAATTCTGAGGATCTGACTCCAGCAGCTGGCTTATATAGCCCTGATGAGCTCATCAGCCACAGCTGTGGAGCTCAGCTCCGCCAATTCAATTGGCATTTCATTGGCCCGTTTTCTTATCATCAGAAGCGATTGGTCGTCTGAAGTACTCCCAAAAGTCTGTTTACAGACACACGTCTCCGTTCCCTTATTCGGGGAACGAGGGTTACGGACGTAACCAGACGTTCTCCGCCTCCTTCTTCCCGGCGGCCAGGTGGCCGTAACTTTATTACAGTAGTATTATATATTATATGCATATTTATATTTGTGTTATAAAAACAAGTTTAGATATGTCCACCTGTTGGGTTTTAGAGATGTACGCATCGCCATGTATGCATCAAGGATAGCACGTGTTTTTGGACATAACTCGTGTTTTTTGACCACACTTCGTTATTATTGTTCATTTATTTGTTTGCTGGAAATTAAAACTGAATTTAGAAAAAGTTTTGAAACAAATCTTTGCACTTAACAAATGAAATTAAATATGTAGACTAATGGATGTCTTCAGTGGAGTGCGTACAACACTGTATGTTTATCCACGAAAGTAAAGGAGTAAAGAGTAAAAGTAAAGTAAAGAGAAAGTAAAGAGGCAGAATGGAAAAAACTTGTTCTTTATCCTCATGGAGATGGTCTGTTTAACTGTTTTTTTACCAGTGAAGTGTTCTGTTTTTCCACTTACAAAGTCCGCCATGTAAATAGCAAAAGCGCCATGGCGCGACGCAACTGACTCTTAAAGGAAATGGCAAATGAGACTCTGATTGGTTTAATGCACGTCATGCTCAAAACACACCCATAACTCACTAAGAGAATAAGCACAACTGTGTTAGACCATGTGCTGGGGCTTAAAGCGTATTTTTCCGTCCTTAAACTGGCAAAAGTGGATTCAGACATGCCTTTAATGCTTTTGAGCTATGTGCTTTAGGCGTTGTGCCTAGAACATTAAAATAGAGCCCAAAGTAACAAAAAATGTTTTCATGACTTTTTGTCAAATCATTTTTTTTTTACAGTGCATGACATTATCTCTTTTCCTACATTTTTTTAGTTATTCATACCATGTAGAACGGAGCAACATTTGTTAACTGCTGTAATAGATACTTCATCTCATGTGAGTGTACATCATGTTAAATATTTATATATATATATATATATATATATATTTTTTTTTTTGAAAGTACCAGTATTTCTTACGAGCTAAAACTTTTTAATGAGGAAAAAAATGCTGAGCGCACCATATGACACTATGATATGACACTATATGATAACAACACTGCTAGACATTTTCGCTTATTTCACTGAAATAAACTGCATCTTTTGGAACTGCAGTTATTTCCATCATTATTTCACACAAGGGTAAGAAAACACCTACGTAGAATTCACATGGATATTGCCTATAGGTATGCAGTCAGAAAGCAATAAGTCAGTCAGTCTTACTGTACGACCTGACTATACACTCAAAAAAAATTTGACTATTAAAATTCCATTTAGTATTAAGCATGATGGTGGCACGGTGGTGCAGTGGGTAGCGCTGTCACCCCACAGCAAGAAGGTTGCTGGTTCAAGCTTTGGCTGGGTCAGTTGGCATTTCTGTGTGGAGTTTGCATGTTCTCCCCTTGTTCACGTGGGTTTCCTCCTGGTGCTCTGGTTTCCCCTACAAGTCCAAAGACATGCGCTATAGGTGAATTGGGTAGGCTAAATTGTCCATAGTGTATGTGTGTGAATGATAGTGTATGGGTGTTTCCCAATGATGGGTTGCAGCTGGAAGGGCATCCTGTACATAAAATATATGCTGGATAAGTTGGCGGTTCCGCTGTGGTGACCCTAGAGTAATAAACCCAGCAGGCACACAACATCCTAAGACGTTAATATTAGGTTAGATTTAGGTCTTTCATCAAATTCAATGTCTTGCCCATCTAAAGACTACGTTATTTTGACGTCCAATAACAATGTCAAATTAAGTTGATATTTGACAGATGTCATAGTGGTAATGTCAAGGTGTAACATGATTAGATGTTGATATTTGGTTGATTTTAGGTTGGATGTTAGACATTGACGTTGGGTTCTGACATCAATCCGATTTTTTTATTTCCAAACAAAATTCAACATCCCCATGACATTGGGGTGCGTTGGGGTACAACGTCAATATAACATCATGTTAATGTCCTGAGCCTGCAGGGAAGGGATTAAGCCAAAAATAAAATTAATTAATTAATTAATTAAGCATAATTTGTATTTGTTAAGCCAACATGTTTTTATGTTCAAGCTGCATACTTTATTTTTGACTAAAGGACAGGATTTTTATAATTAAACTATATAATTTGTGCTTGTGAAATAAACATGATAAATTGTATATACACAGTTTGCTTTTACACTGTAAAAAGCTATTTGTTTAGAAAAAGCGATTAGTAATTTTATAATTATGCATATAGTTTGTTTACTTATAAGGCAATGAGTTTGCTTTCTTTTTTAAGGGAAGTCAACTAATTGCTTTTTACAGTTAATCTCAATCACTTGACTGCTGTTCTTCTGCATGTCAGTAACCTCAAAACTATAATGAAAATAAAACAAGTCATTCTCTTAACTTAAAACACAAAAGGTTGGTATTATTGTCAAGATCATTCCCTCCTAATGCAATCCCGTGCAAAGCATGCACTTAAAAAAATTACGTTTGGTGTTTGCTCGAACTACTCATTTAAAGGGCCACGAAAACCCCCTCACTTAAATATGTAAAAACTTATGTTAACTTAATATAAACACAATAAGTCACTGTTTTTTTAAATATCCCGATGTTAATACAGGATCCAAATCCCTGCAATTATGAGGCCCATCATACGAAGGAGTGCGGTTTTCTTCGGCCATCGAAGAAACATGTCTCGTTAGTAATGCTTAAAAACATGCCCACAAGACAGGACTTGTGCAAAGCAACTGGGATTAAAAGATCTGTTCAGCTCTCTGATCAGCTGGGTTTTACAAGTTTAAAATGTTTTTAAAACTGCATGTTTGTAATAAATACAGTAAAATTGTAATGTAATTCAACACCACAGTCGCATAGTGTCAGTAAAATTATACAAGAAGACGCCTCAATCCTGCTTTGTGGACGTTAAATCAGGTTTATTTTGTACATTAACACAACAGATATCCATACAGCAGTGTATAATAATGTGTGTCAAGCCTTGTTGCAAAAAGGCTTGAATTAACTCCAAAACAAATACACATGAAATAACCAAAAAAGTTCTTACTTGGGAAAGTTCTTACTCTATTATTTATCATAAACAGTAGATCATCTTTTACTGCTTGCTTATGTGATGTGAGATGCATCAGGATGGGTCTAACACACATGTGGGAACAGTGGGTGGGGAGAACCAGCTCATTTGCATTAAAGGTACAGCAACAATAACAGCTACAGGGTCCTTGGACCTCAAAATTCCCATATTCGTGAAAGGTATAATAAATAATCAAATTAGTATATTAAGCTAAAACTTCACAAACACATTGAAACAAAAGACTTATCTTAAATCTTGAACAAGGGGTAAAATAGGTGCTCTTTAATGTTGTCTCAACATGAATTAATTGTGTGGAACCCAGCATTTTTTACAGAGTGCTGGGAACAACACATCCAACCAGGTAGTTACACCAACACAATTCCTACATGTTGTTCAACACCATTTTTTTTTTGCAAATTTAAGTGAATTGAACATAAAACAGAAAAAAAATTAGAATTGTGTTGTTTCCGCTCATTTTAAACAAGTACTTTTAATAAGCAGCACAAAACACAAATAAAAATCACTTGAGGTGTGAGAAGGGGAAATGAATAATAACTGTAAAGTGGTGATATGAAATTTCCCTTTAAGACTTTAGTGGAAATGCTAGACATGTAGTCTGAATGACAATATCCCTGCTAAACCAGTCACACCAACTAGCACAACGCTAATCATCAGCCACCAACAGAGCTATGTCGAGGCTACTTACTTTCCCACAAAGCCATTCAACACGTGTTCAGTGGCCAGAAAGTGAATGATGCCTAAGCTCATAGTGTTAAACCAGCAGGAAAAGGAAGTAAATTAAACGGGGATAATACTTAAAACGCTTTAGCTAAGTGTGTGCAGGCTGTTAACTTTATCTCCAGTCTGAGCTCATTGCTTGGCTGCGTCTGTCTGGCGGTGAAATGCCAGGAAGAAAGAAAGTGAGAGTCACATACGGGCACATATAGGCGCACCTCAATAAGAGCGTTATACGCTGACACAAACGCAAGCATATATACCCACTGGCACATGCATGCAAACACACACTGCCGAACTGGAAGGCTGGCCTGAGGAGGATTCATTATGATTCTGAGTGTGTGAGCGGAGCAGGCCAAACGCAGAGGGTCAGATCTCATTTCCTTTAGAGTGTCTTGCCAATCGATTCTTCTCAGAGAGATATAGAATGAGGTAGTGAGAAATAAAGAGGGAGGAAGTAAAAGCGTATCAGAGAATAGGGAAGATAAAGGTAGAAAGACAAATATGGGTTCATGAGCAAACACATAAAGATCTGTGATATGGGCAATATCACTTTAGCTAGACGATTATGATTATAAATGTAGTTTTGTTGTGTTCCCTGCAAAAAACAAAAACAAATCTTTTTGAAAGTATTTTTATTTTATCTAGCAATACTTACCAAGTAATATTCCAATATTGCAATGGCCATGTAATGCAATGACTAACTAATGTTCAAATGGAAATTGTTTGTTAGGATAGGAAAATTGGGAATCTGGGAGTTTAAAAAATCTCAGTATCAAATAACCTTTACATTTGCCCAATTTTAGTTGTTTGCAATGAATATTATGAATAAAAAATTTAGCTTTGATATATTTATTATGAAAAATTTCTCCAGGTTGGAGGAAATTCCTTACCCCAGGTAGAGGAGTTCAAGTATCTTGGGGTTTTGTTCAAGACTAAGGGAAGGATGGAACGTGAGATTGGCAGCAGTAATGCGGTGTATTTGTCCGTTGTGGTAAAAAAGGAGCTAAGCTGAAAGGCAAAGCTCTTGATTTACTGGTCAATCTACAGTACGTTCCTACTCTCACATATGGTCATGAGCTTTGGGTCATGACCGTAAAGACAACATCTCGGATGCAAGCGGCTGAAATTAGTTTCCTTCACAGGGTGGCAGGGCACACCCTTATAGATAAGGTGAGAAGCTCTGTCACCCGGGAGGAGCTCGAAGTAGAGCCACTGCTCCTCCACATTGAGAGAAGTTAACTGAGGTGGCTCGGGCATCTGTTTCGGATGCCTCTTGAATGCCTACCTGGAGGCCTATTTGGAGGCCTCGGGAAAGAGCCAGGACATGCTGGAGGGACTATGTCTCTCGGCTGGCCTGGAAATGCCTCAGTATCCCCCCGGAGGAGTTGGAGCAAGTGTCTGGGAAAAGGGAGGTCTGAGGTTCTCTCCTAAGGCTGCTGCCCCTACGATCCGGCCCCAGAAAAGCAGATGAAAGTGAATGAATGAATATTTACTGTGGAAAATTTACTAAATATCTTCACATAACTATACCTTTACTTTACCTTTACTACTAAAAGTTAATAATATTGACCCATATATTGTATTTTTGGCTACTGACAAAGACAATTCCCATGCAGCTTAATGTATTTGTAGTTTTATGGTCCAACTCAAGAATTTGTAGTTTTGTGGTCCAAATATCTATAAAATCATGCACTATTTTCCAATTTCTGAACTCCAATTTCTGAAAAATTTAGATGGCCATTAAAAGATTACAGGACATATTTTGATATAAGAAAAAAATACACTTAAAATGCATTCAACATGGTGGCATGGTGGCTCAGTGGTTAGCACTGTCGCCTCACAGCAAGGAGGTTGCTGGTTTGAGTCCCGGCTGGGTTAGTTGGCATTTCTGTGTTGAGTTTGCATGTTCTCCCCGTGTTCGTGTGGGTTTCCTCCAGGTGCTCCAATTTCCTCCACAATCCAAAGACATGTAAAAGTGAATTGGATGAACTAAATTGGCTGTAGTGTATGAGTGTAGTTGGCGGTTCATTCCGCTGTAATGACCCCTGATAAATAAGAGACTAAGTCGAAGGAAAAATAATTAAGCTTTTGTTGATTGCTTTATCAACAACAAAAACAAAACGTGACCACAACAGAAGATGTGATTAGACAACTGGATAAACCAGCAAATTGATCTTAATCATCTCAAATGTAACTCTGAAATACCAGAGTGTCTCATGTGACTAAAGGGGATCCACCACATTAAAACATATGTCCAAGTAGTTGGCGGTTCATTCTGCTGTGGCGACCCTTGATAAATCAGGGCCTAAACCAAAGGAAAGTGAGTGAATGTGAAGTCGTTCTAATTTGAATCGCTCAAAACTGGCTACTTCAAAGGTCCCTTTGGAATGAAAAATTTCAAAGGGCACAGCTGATGGACACATACTGTGTTCCATGTAGAATCGCTCATCCCTATGCCCTAATTCTTTCGAAAGCTATCACTCTGCAGGGTAAACCATTCAAAGAGAGCCCTTCTGAATGCCACGCAGTGAAAATGTGTAGGGCAAAGGGGCCAAAAGACTAGAGTTGGGGAACCATTAGATTTATCAACTATAGGTAACCGTGATCAGAGCTGTGTATTATGTTTCCTCATAATGGAGACAGAAGTTTGTGACTGAAAAAGCGAAAAGGAAGACTTACTGTAACAACCTATGACAACTTGAATAACATAATTGAGGTTGAGAAAAGAACACAAGGCTCAGAAAGAGGCAACAGGTAATATCTAGCTTTCTGAATGTGTCTTCCAACACTTTAAAATACTATGCTGGTGTTCTGTACAGCCAATCAGCATACACTTATATCACTGTGGTTCCTATTTTGCTCAGAACTAGAAGCTAATTTAGTTCCCCAAAAAGCCATTCTTAAACTAAAATTTCTCAGTTCCTGTGGAATGAACACACTAAAAAGCTGGTACTTCTGGCAATAGTTTTAGTATTGTGAATTTTTTTTCTGATGGAAACCCCCATGTTCATGGTTGAAAGGTACCTGGGGTGCTATCACAAAGCCATTTAAAATAGTGGAACAATAGTAATAATATATTTCACTATAGAAATTATTCATTCATTCATTTTCTTTTTGGTTTAGTTCCTTTATTAATCAGGGGTCGCCACAGCGGAATGAACCACCTATAGAAATTACTTCACAATAAAAATAGCAATAGGCCTGACGTTGTAGGTCACAAAGTCTATCTACAACTTGCAATGTCTCCTTTTTCTCAAAATATATGACAGATAAAAAAAGCTGTACTCATTTGAATACAGTAGTTGATATCTACGAATCCCTCCACATATGCATTTGTCAACAATCACATCTACAGTTACTGTGGTCTCTCCATTTCTTTTTTGTTTGTGTTTAAACAATGGACCAGTTCAGTGCTGGTCCATTGTGTTTGCAATCCTGTGAAAGCAGGGGGTGGATAAGTGGGTTCCTGCACCCATGGTTGATCTATCCATTTTCAAATATACGCAGCATACATTAAACATCAGGAGAGGATCCTGTTGCAATTCATTTCAAAATAAATATTTTTTATTGTGTTATCAGTGTATCTTGTGTATTGGAACACAGTTAGCTCATGTACAGATTTTTCAATCTATATAATATGGATGTATGGATGGTATTTTCAGAGGCAGAGTATGTCATCATTCTCTTATAAATATGTAAGTGCAAAATATTGTAAAAGCAGCCAATTTTTATGAAGATATGCCACATGGCAAGCTTGAAGGAGGGTTTCATGTTTTCATTTCTAATAAAGCAATAGAAAAGGTTTAAAATGTTGTGCAGCGTTAAGACCTGCAGATCTATATATAGCCAAACATACACTACAAATCATACATGAGACATTTGGAGGGGATTATAGTGTGATTTGTTTCAAAATACATTTGAATATTTTTTGTGTGCTATTATCCACTGGCACTGCTATAAATGAACTTGCCCATCTTGTTTATTCAACTTGTATTTGAACACAATGTCGCTTCCATTTCAGACCAATCCACATTAAGCTCTGCTCACACTGTGCAATTTGGTCGTCTGAGGCAAATTTGGGAAATCCTAAAAGATTTTTGTAATCCTAAATTTAAATTTGTGGTTTTTGACCGCTGGTGCACCGACAGCCCCAAATGGTTGTTGCAATCATATTTTCACTCTGATGAAAGTCTGGCAGAAGATTTTAGTCACTTTCCTACAGTGTGACTTTAGATATAAAGAGCATTAAACCAAGAACCAATGGAAGCGTCAAATCTGATGATGGAATCATAGTGAAAATTACAAAACACCATGGGGAAATGTCAAAACAGCTTTCCCCTGGTTTTATAATTAAGCCATGTTTTGAGCAAAATTAGCGCTACTTATTGTCTGTGTTTGCAGTGCGGTATTATTTCAGAATGCAGGTCATTAAACATGTCATGAATGGATGACGTCAAACTCGAGTTTTCTTGCATGTTTATGTTTGACAGGTTTTCATTCGGTCTGACATTATAACATATCTTACAGTGTGACATGGGAATCGTGTTTGTGCAGTCTAACAAGCTACAATCGTTTAGAATTATTAAAAATGGCACAGTATGAGCTGAGCTTTAGACTACAGCCATTAGCGAAATCCATAATATAATTTGATACTTCCTACATTATTCCACTAATAAAGTCCACTTAAAGAAGTAAAAGAAAATGACTGAGTGCACAGAAGGGAAGTTGTTTTGTTTGTGCTGGTTGACAAAAACTTATTGTCTATTAGAAATGAAACAAAGTGATCTCTGTCATGTATACAAACATTAATCATACAATTAAAGGTATAGTTCACCCAAAATTTAAAATTATGCCCTGATTTATTCACCCTTTACCTGTTCCATACAAGTTTTATTTATTTAGTCATTTCTGTTAAGTTGAGCACAAGAAAAGGCATTTAGGTATGTGGGAAACCTGTAACTATTTACTTTCATTGTAGGAAAAACAAACATCTTTTGTGTTTAACATAAAAATAAAAATATAAATGAGTTATGAGTAGGCCCACACGGAATCTGCACTTGCAGATTTCTGCAGATTTTTTGATCATTAATTCTGTTTATTTACTTGAGTAAATGTGTGTGAATCTAAATTTATTTCGTTTTTAAATTAATTACAGTAATATTATTGACTAATATGAAAATGTTCATCTGATTTATGTACAATGCAGTTTGTAAAGTAATATTTTCTGTCTTTCAGTAGATATATTATATGAGAAACTTTTTTTGTTTACCAAATAAAATGAATCTAATTGGACTTGCATTTTAAACATTAAATAAAAGTTTTTATTTTTTATTTCACATATTCAGGTTTTAGTTATGATACTCCCGAAATAATTCCGCAGAAATCTGCAGATTTTGACCAAAATTCTCAGCAGAAATGGCAAAAAAACCGTCCGCAGATTCCATCTGGCCCTAGTTATGAGTGTATAAATTATCACAGAGTTTTCTTTTTGGGTGAACTGTCCCTTTAAATAATAAATCATTTAGAAACTTGCACCGATAACTGTACGTTCTCACCGAAGGTGGTGAGTGCGTCAAAGGTCGCTCTGGCCGCCCTGGCAACAACGGCGGCAGTGGCAGGAGCAGCAAAATGTGCTACATTGATCTTGTATTTAAAGGGGTTGTTGCAGCATATCATAATACTTTTTTTATGAATGTTCCTGTATGAAAACATTGCAAATATTAGGAAATCCGGCGACCGCAATAATCAAACCCTTGGAAATAACTGTGGTCGGAACCAAAAGTCACAGTGACTGTGTTTTCTGACTCATTACCATAAAGTTGACTTGATTTCAACTCTCCTCAACGTCCACACCAGCAAAGATGCACCACGCTGCTCCTTGCCGCTTATCGCTGCCGGCTCCCATTGAAAATGAATGACTTCCGGCAACTTTGATGCTCTCGCTGCTTTTGGTGTGAACGTAGTGTAACATTCAGCTGTGGATGCCAGACATAGGAAGTCATTCAGCCTGCATATTTACAGTGTGTTATGGGTATTCTCTAGCTTTTGAGTGTACATCGGTTGTACACATGTTATTGGGGTGCATTGTGAAATTGATTGTGCGCACTTGTTCACTAAGATTTCAGACACTACTAAAATGCCTGCTGCCTCAAACAATTGAGTGTTTAATGGTAAAGGGGTGATTTCGGATGTGGTATATGCTTACTAATTCATTCATTCCTTCCTTAATTTATTTTCTTTTCAGCTTAGTCCCTTTATTAACCAGGGGTTGCCACAGTAGAATGAACCACCAACTTATATAGCATATGTTTTACACAGCGGATGCCCTTCCAGCCACAACCCAGCACTGGGAATCTCCCATATACTCTTGCATTCACATCCACACATACAGTACATATACTATTGCCAATTTAGCTTATTCAATGCAAGTATAGCGCATGTGTTTGGACTGTAAGGGAAACCGGAGCACCCAGAGGAAACCCACATGAACACAGGGAGAACATTTGAACTCCACACAGAAATGCAGAAGAACTGACCCAGCTGAGGCTGGAACTGGCGACTTTCTTGCTGTGAGGAGACAGCGATACCCACTGTGCCAATGTGTTGCCCACACTAATTCATCTAAATTTGAAAATGGCATTTTCATCTAAAAACACACTTAAAAAGACACACAAAAGTTGGTCATGTACCTGCCGCCTGGTGTTTATTTACTTTCCAGCTCTTTGAAATGTCACAGCATTATGTTAAGGGACATCACAAAGCTTGTCATTGTTTTTGTAAAGCCTTCATTTTACAGTCCACACTCGACACTCGACAACAGCATTTTCAAATTTATTCAAATGTATTATTTATTCTTCAAAAACATATGTTTTACTGTTTAAAAATTACAGTCTCATTGGGGCCAGAAGGCCAATGTGGAGAGAAAAAATGTGTTTTTAAACAAAAAATGGACATGGCCTTAAATGAAACACAGCATCTGTCTTAAATTGAGGTAAATAAGATGCAGCATAATAATTTAGATGCATTACTTTTCTTACAGTTTTTGCCTTCAACGTAGTATTAAAAGTAAACATATTTGGATGCAGGATATGTCTTCATTGAATTATTAATATCAAAGCATAAATATGCTCATATTTATTGAGGTTTCTGTTTACAGAAAAAGTCTCTAGTTCTGTGAGAAGTTTGCATGTAAGTCTTGATGAAATAGTTTGACAACAAGCAGGAAATGTTCATGTCATTGGCCTAACTATTTCATAACTGCATCAAGAGGCATTTCAATCATAACTTAATGTTAAAACAGCTATCATAAAATTATTTATCAATATAGTCCTTTTTGGATTCTCGAAAGCTATATAAACTAAAAATGTAAAACAGGAAATACATTGGGACTATTGTTTTTGTTTACGTCCCTCAAAATGGTCCATAGCAGAGAAAGCAAAAATGTCATCTAAACGTCCAAATTTCCACAGAGCTTGTCCTGTTTCTGTATTTGGGCTTCTAAAGGAAGTGATTACAAATTAATTTTAATTATTGTCCAGAGAATTATAAAAAAATCTATAGCTAGCATTTGATAAAGGACAGCTTCCAGAATCTCTCTCAGTTCAGTGCTGGATTCAGCTAAAAATTCCTCAAAGAAGTAGCAGCTTCTAACATAATAGATGAAGTTATGGGTTGTGAGCCATAACCTGTAATTATTTTTATTTGTTAAAACTGATCTATTACATGCATAATGTCTAGTGTTAGTGGTATGTTGTAGCAAGGACGTAAATGTAAACAACGGAAATGCTGTTTGGCACCGTTAACAATTTAGCTACAAATTCATAATATCCGTCAAACACCTGTAAACACCCACAATCTTCATCAGCGCTGCAGTGTCTTTTTAAGCGGCTGCTTTCCTTGCGTTCTACGTCTTACACATGCTTATTCTGAATATTTGTGAAGACGTTATTTTAGAGAGCAGGGGTGAGGTTCAGCTGTGTCTATTTCATTTCATTCAGGCTCAAATTGATACGGCTAACAGCTGCTCTGACTGACAAAATTTACAGAACAGAGGCAAAGAGTGTGCTTGTAGGAGCATGACGATTTGCCTGGCGACATTGAGCCGATCCGTGAATCACAGCACATTATGTTAGCTTACCAATCAGAGCCTCTTTAGGGCGGGCCTTTCAGAAGGAAATATGACAGTCATTTTCATGTTAGCAGAGTAGCTGTGTATAGTCAAAGTAAGGTATATGAAAAAATAATGTGATTTTTTACAGATGAAGCATGAGCACAAATTGGTTTGCATCTTATAAACACAACCAAGCCTTAATAATACACTCTGAACCACCCTTTTAAATAAATTCAACATGTTTTAAGGGCATTCAGATTTTTAATAATAGAAAACAAGAAGACTAGGAGCAAGATTTATTCCAGTGTGTCTCTGCCTATGTCTGTCTAGATTTACTGAAATAATGTTTGTGTGCTTCACGGCATCTTTGTCTTCTCCTGTAGAACTAAACTCCACACATTTACCTCTCATGGGAAGGGAGAACAGATGCACACATTTATCGACTGACTTCCTGTTGATGACACATGAAAAATGACTACATTTCCTGGACCCACTGGGATTTGGCCACTCAACAGAACTGTAATGGTTTACTAGCTCTCACATGAACTGTACAGATATTGTAAAAACACAACATGTTTAGGCAGTGGTGCCTTGTGGGTAGGGTTTGCGGGTGGGGGGTGTGGGATAAGATATTCTCTTATCTTTCACAAAGCAATAGGAGAAGACCTCCAGATCTTTATATACACAAATGTACACAGCATACATCAAACTTCAGGCAAGGATCTTGGTGTAATTTGTTTCAATGGGACCAATAGATGCTCTGAAAGCCTCAGGAATATAAGTGGATTTATTTTATAGATTTAGTTCTTCAGATTTCTTTCACTCACCTCTAAATGTGATAATAAAATGGTCTATTATGTTTCTGTGTATATACAGTACAGTGCATTTTTTTAATGAGCACAAATGAAACCGTGACAAATATTTGCATGTCTAAGAGACTGGGTGGTCCACCTACACGTATTTCCTGAGGGGAATAGTTAAATACCAAACAGATCAATAGTGACGAACTAATTAGATGTATTTGTGTCTGTGCAAGTGGGTGTTTAGACATAGCTTTGAGTGATTTTTTTAATGTAATGATTTCCATTTAAATGTTAATGATCCGACAGAATAGTCAATGCTGCCTTTTACATATCAATTAGTCGTGGCTTTTTAAACAACCAATCAATTCAGCCTTTAGACTAAGAAGTCTTCGGCCTAACTTCCAGTATAGCGGTCTGAGAATCATCTTTATCTGGAGTGCTTTATAACTCTGAGGGTGCTAATGAAAACTGGCATCTGTGCAAGTAATATGTGTGCAGACGGCAGCTATAAAACTGTAAATAACTCTAAATAACTAGTGTTATTTAGACACCGCACAGCTTCTAAAAAGGCATGCTGTGCATTTATTTCTCTCAGTGGTATTCCACCTTGCCTATCTCAGGCCATAGCCAAAAATAGTTTACTGATTTGGCTTATCTTCCGCCATCTGCCATCTAGCACAGTCTACAACAAATACAATACACACACAAATAAAGGGGATGTTCTTTAGAGGACGCTCAGCATCAGCCAAAAGTTTGGACACACTTGACTAAATATAAATTGTGGCTGAGCACAGATTTTTTATGTTTTGATATGTTCAGGGTTCCCACTCTAAAACATTCTTTGACTATTCCTTGATTTTCACTGACTAAAAAAGCTGAATTTCCTATGAATGACCTATGATGAACAGAAAAAAGCTGTTGTGTTAAGCACTGAGCAGACACAAAACGGCGACAAAAGTTTGATTGAAAGGGATAGTTCACCCAAAAAATGTCTTCACCAATTACTCACATTCAAGTGGTTCTAAACTTTTATGAACTTCTTTTCTGCTGAACACGAAACCAGACAGTCTGGAGAATGTAATGAATGAAATCATTATGATTTTTGGGGGAACTATCACTTCAAATGATTGCCAATTAACAAACAAGATAGGACTATAATGGTACTGAAAAAGACTAAGCATAACAATATGGCAAAAAACATGCGACAATTTAATGATAAAACTTTGTTAATTTACGAAAAAAAAAATTTTATGAATTGAAAGGAACAACAAAATAAAATTACCTGATCTTCTATGATTTGGGCCAAAAAAATAAATAAATTCCCTGACTTGTATGGGTTAGGCCTTTTAAAATTCCACGATATTCAAGAAATGCCATGACCTATAGCTTGCAATGGACAATTAAGCAAAAAAAAAAATATATATATATATATATATATAAATAATAATAATAATAATAATAAAAAAAATAAAAACTGAGTAAATAAATTACTATTAAGGCAACACAGGCTTATTGTGTATACATACCCCTGTTTACACTTCTGGACAGTGCGAATTATGTAGCCTGAGGTACGTATGGCTGGATTTCATCTTTAAAATGAATTGTGGTGAAATCACATGGCTGCGACTGCTTTTTTTTTCTAGATTGCTTTTAAAACACTAATGGTTGGGTTTAGGACAGAGGTGGGTGGGTCAGGCCTGGTCGGCTGAAGTGTATATTGCGACCTCTGGTGGATTTATGCACGAAGAAAACAGGCAAGACAAAGTTGAGATCATCCAAAAGCATACACATTACTGAAGGGAAGTTCAGATAATTTCACTGACTCAGACCTTTGAGTCTCATTCAGTGAAGTGAACAATTATTTTTTTGAGTCATTTCCTTCATTATGTTCAATTTGCCTAAAATATCGTTAAACTGTTACGAGTTGCTTTCAAACTCATCTACAATTAAACTAAACATTGATTACACTACAAACAAGTCATAACTAGAATGCTATAAGAAAGAGAAAATAATCATTTATTGTTTACCTGGGTTTTTTGTCTATAATTAGCTCAGCTCCTCTGACAGGTCTTCAAATTTTAGTGGTTCTTTAACATCACGTAGACATAGAGACAGTCCCATATAAGCTTGACCAATGGACATAGTCGAAAGGAGCCATAATTAGTTCACATTTCGAGTCTTTTTGGTTTTTGAGTCATTCGTTCATTACGTGACAGCATGTAAAGAGAGATGACTCAAATCGAGGACTTGAGAAATGAACGGATCAAATCTTTTTCTGGCTCTGACTGCATACACTGTAAAAAATGATTTTAACAGTAAAAGCCTGTACAATCTACAGTGAAAACCCTTTAAATGATTAACGGCTCATTTCTGTACAAAATACGGAAAATAACTGTAACAGATCTAACCTTTGTTTTCGAGAAACTAATCAGAGTGTCTGAAGTATCACCACACACTCTCTGTCAAGGTTGGGGGTTGGGAAAAGGAGCGAGGACTCAGATGCAGGGAAAAAATGGGTATTTATTAATAATAAAATAAAATAAACAGCAAAATAAACTACCCCGAGGGGGAAAAACTTAACAAAACATACAAATAAACTTCACAGGGCAGGCTGGCAGGGATCAGGACAGGACAAGGCTACACACGACAGGACAAGGAGAATAGATGACGAACTGGCCCAGGACAGCAGACATGAGGAGATTTTAAGCAGAAGTAAATTAACACAAACAGGTGAACATGATAAACTAATAATAGGTTAACAAGGAGGGTAGGGCTAGACAATAGACAGGAGAGCACATGACACAAAGAAGCCATGTGCTCACATAAAACTAGAACACGCAGCCAATGAGAGAACTCATTAACTGCGTGTTCATGACAACACAAGCACGCGGTGCATGTAAGCACGCACGACGTGCTAAACACAACACCAACAGAAGACTAAACACGAGACACGAGCACGCGATAGATGAAAACATGAGCTCACACATAAGCAACGCGCATGTTTCATCTCAGCGCCAACCGAAACCAAAACCAACCAGACTGAGAAGCTGAGAATGAAACAGCGCGATGCCGACAGAACAAAAACACAAACACGAGTACGAGAACGCGCATGTCACAAGCACATGCAGACCATGCGCATCCGCATCAAACGGGAGCGCGCACGGTCTGCACACACTAATGACGGCGCACACACAGAGACACACACAATGACAGAACACAAGTGCCCGACCCGAGAAAACTCGAGCCGAGCACAACAGGGCATGACAAGACAGAGCTAGTGTCCGGACTCTGTCACCAAAACAAGAATTTACAAGACCAGAGTGGCAGAACCCTGACACTCTCATTCAGTAGTCTCTAAATTAGTCAATTAGTTTAGTCCACTAGACAAAGTGAATGACCACAAGTGACTGAATTCAGACACTGATGGACACCTGCTGTTAACAAGCACAACCACTGAAGGAAAGAACAAGAAATAAAACTATAAAGACACCCTTTCACCAACCCACTGAATTCAAACAGAGGATTAAACAACAATTAAATAACAATGATTAAACAATTAAATAACAGCATTAACAGCTTCACTGATTACAGTTTGACTTCATTTCTCTCATATCTGCATGAATATTTGATAATTAAAAGAGGTTTATATTTTTTTTTGAAAAAATTTATTTGACCTCACCATCATGGAGATCAGAGGCTGTTTTAGTTGTGCTCTTGAACCTTTACTCTTCTATCTTAATGTTTCTCTGGCTGTTATAACTGTGTTTTTGAAACTCATCAGTTAAAGCAAGAAAGGCAATGAGAGACTGTGTACTTGATCATTACAGATGTAATTTCTAGTATTTAATAAGTTAAGCCATAGAAAATAGTCTTATTTGATATTATTTGGGATATGTTAGTTTCCCATGGAAATAAAAATTTAATTAGTTTCATGCACAAGACCTTGAGATCTCCAGCTGCACATTATGACACAAAGACATCAAGAATCAGGATATGAATCTCAACCATGGTTGCTAAAAAAAAAAAAAGCTGCTTAATTCATTCATGCTGCAATGCATGCTGGGTGCCAGCTAGTACAAAAATACCAGCATGCATTGCAACATGATTATATTATGCAGCCTTAAGGTCTTACAATGTTGTTTTTGGGGTGTAATATTTCAGTAGAGTGTTTTGTATTGTTCTGGGTTGATTTTTATTATATTTTTATTTTTTATTTGTCACCATTGTTGAGATTCAAAGACTAATTGTTGATGTCTGTGTGTTTTGTAAGTTCTACCATAGATCAAACATTCTCATTGTGAATGGTGTATTTAAATCTGGTAAACAGTTATTGGCTGCTGTAGGTCAAGTGGTTTTATTTATATGTGGTATTCATTTCTCACTTTTAACTAACAAGTGATTCAATGAGTGCACAAGCAGGTGAGGGTGGTTTTGATATCATAGTTAATCTTATCAGATTGCTATTGTTTTTTTTTCTTTTGGATTTTAATGCTATACAAATAGTGTGATAAACACAAAAAATTCTAGCAGCCAAAATAAAAAGTAGCATCAGAACAAATAGTTGAAGAGCCCAACTTAAGCAGACTCTGTCCTCCATCATGGTGACTTCAAATGAGCAACAGAAATTTCATTAAGAGTTTTTGTTCATGTGACAGAAATAAAGCCAAAGGTCAATAATAAGTAAAGCTCCTGATGTGAGATTTTGAGAAATACAATTTTTATTGTGCCATTTGTTTTATTTTTATTAATTATTATTTGAATCAGAGTTTTATTCAGAGTTTCATCTTTGGTTTTGCCTGTTTTTTGTGTTTTATGTGTTTTATTTTCTTCAGTGATTCTGCTTGTTAACAGTTGTTCATCAATAATTCTCAATCCACTTAATTATCTCATTAACTTCATCACTGTCTGAGTGTTCAACCCTCTAAAGTGAGGACACTAGTGATGATTTTGCTCTGGGATTTAAGGGGTTAAATGTGTTCGATAAAAAATAAAGACTGTGGAATGTATTTTTAACAGAAATATTCTGCAGATTGAATTTACGACCATAAAATGTTAAAAACAGTAGATTACTGGCAACCACAGCTGCCGGTATTTTACCGTAAAATAAAAAAAAAACTGCAAAATACTGTAAAACGTTTTTGTGTCACCCTTGTGGAGGATAGTAGCATCTGGGTGCAAGTCCAAGATGAACAAAAAAGTATTTGATGTTATGCCCTCTTCTTTTGTTTAAATGTAACTGTGTAGTTACTAATGCAGCGAAAATCTGTTTGCTAATTGTAAACACACATGAACATATTAGTGCATTGAGTGACTTTACATTTTTATGCACTAATCTACGTTTTTGTGAACTGAACATTGTATCAGTTCATGAAAAACAGTAATTTTCCGTAAATTTAAACACATAATAACTACACATTATGACTCATCTATTAAGCATTATCAAATAGTGAATTCATTATTTGTTAAGCATTAACTCTACATTCATAGACATTAGTAAACTTCATCCAGTTTTGTGACCTAATCTAAAGTGAGAACTATTTATGCTTTTTAAATCCCTTATAGATGACAATTAAAGGCTCAGTATCAAGTGAACAAATCATCTTTTTCAAAAAAAAAAAAAAATTATAAATGTGCTTATTAGTCAAGAATAGAGCTTTTGTATCTGCAATTATAAACAGCTTACTAACATCTATTAATGTAAAGTTAATGCTTAACAAATAAGGAATTCGCTATATGCTAATGCTTAATAAATTATTCATAGTGTGTAGTTATTATAAAGTGTTACAGAAGACTCTATACCTGCACAAATGTGCACAAGCGCAAATGAACGAATCTCTCGCTGAGAGGACTCATTGCTCGCGAGTCATACAAAAGGTTTGTTTAAAATGAAAGAATCGTTCAAGAATGATGAATCACTAGTACACATCGGCCTCTGATGGATTTGCAAAAACTGCGAGTAGACATACATCTAGTTAGGCATTCCGCTGTCTCCAGAAATGTAGACCTGGGTAAGTATCCACTTTTTTAAATTGCAGAGTTACATTTTCAACAACAAAACTTGTGAAGAAAAGATCAAGATTACATAATAAAACCAAAAATTTATTACAATTTAAGACCATAAATAAATTGGAAAATAGCTGAATCACGCACTGTTAATAAACCAACATTTAATTTAAACCATAAGTAATATCTAAGGCCCAATCCCAATTCTACCCCTTAGTCCTTCCCCTTACCCCTACCCCTCAATTTGCGAGCTCACATGAAGGGCTAGGGCTGTCTAAATTCTCTTTAGCTTGAAGGCGAAGGGCTAAGGGGAAGGACTAGATAGTGCTTGAAACTGAGATTTTTCAGGACCACACTCGAAACCAAGGGGTACAAAACTTTCCCAATAATACACCAGCTACAACAGCAGCATGGCTGCACATAGAAGTACTGTAAGGAGATGCACAAATTTGTATTTTTTGCCATTATTACAAATTTTTACAACAAACTAGCATGTTTTAATACATTTATAACGGCATTCGTGTTTTACAGTCATGCTTTTAAAATGCTAAAATAAAAACTGTACAAAAATAGAATTGGTATTGGGCCTAAGTGTGAACTCTTGAAAATGAATGAAGGAATCAACCAATTAATTAATGAATTACAGGTATGACAGGAATGACGATCACTACATAGCCTCCCTTTGCATTGTGTTTTGAAACTTGGTCCAAACTTTTAACCAACTCATCATTGTAGATCTTTGTAGTTGTGGTCAAATTGCCTTTTTTTGCAAGTCTGTCTTTTTATGTATTTTGATTTGATATATTTACAATACATTTACTTAACAATATATATTGTCCCTGACAGCAAAGTGTTGTATGTTTTGTAATTCAAATGATTGGTCAAAAACTTTTTGTGGCTCTGTGAGCAAAGAAACCAGATATTAAGTAGCCTACTTTCATGAGGATTTTCCACAGAGAAGATTATGAATATTAGGGGATGCTTCCTTCCAGATTATAGGTTACCCTTTTTCATTTGTCTTTTTGATGCTGTGCTAAAAAACGGCAACTGTTTTTAGCAGAGCAGAGAAAAAAGATCAATTAAATTTCCATCAATTAGCCGCTACTGAGAAAATCTGGCCCATTTAGACGCAATTGAAGAGTGCCCTTCAAACGCTCTGTGATAGAGCAATCTAACAAACACGCGGCACGGATCTGACAACAGCATGGGACAAAAGCCAGCAGAGGGTTTAGAGTGACAATGGAGAGAAACGAAGGCGACAGTCTCCTTGTGACGATGTCATATGACAGTCTTGTAATGATGATGTTGTCTGACAGGACCCCTGTGTGAGACACTAAGAGGCAGCATGCTGACACAGGAGTCATAATGTAATGGATTACTGCACTCTCTCTCTGTATGTGTGTGTTTACAGACGGTCCTTCTTACAGTTTTGTACTACACTGAAGCCTCTAGGTCTACCTTGACCTTTTTTAGCATCAGAAGCATATTTTTGTTTAGCATTTGAGTAAAACTGAGGAAGCAAGACACATTCGTTGCTCTTCAGCTCATCAGAAGTGGTGTGAATTGGCATGCGAGTGGTTACAGCTACGTCAACGTACTTGTGACACATCTTTAGATCCGTTAGCAGATGTGCAAGTGTCAGATGAGCAAGTCTCCTCTGTCATAACTGGATTTCACCATGGCAACGAATCCAGGTCAGGTAAGAGTGTTAAAGCTAAGGCGGATTGTGCTTGATGTGCATCTGAAAGGGTGCATGTGGGAATGTGAGAACCGCTGCGAGACCACCTTAAGAAGCTAATTCTGATTCGGAAAGTGTCTGTGAGGCATGGCTAACCATGCAGAGAGAGAAAGATGTTACAAAGGACAGAGAGTAAAGTCAAAAATACAACTGTTTATTGACAGTTGGAAAACTTTTTTGAGCTGCTCTCCTCAGCCCACTCAACCATCAATCATAATTCATAAAAACCCTCTCCATGCACTGACTCTAAATGTGCAGTCGCATTTACTTTTGTTTTTAAAATTTTATTGGGTAAAATCCAGTCTTTAGATAGAAATTCTGGCAAATTTCAAATGAAGTGAATAATTACCCTACACAAATTTCACAATCCATTTAGTCAACTTGACCTACAGAATGTTGCTTTGTTGTGACTGTGCACTGTTGCACATCATGCATTTTTAACGGGCACATATTTTACCCCCTTTTCCAAATTTAAGATAAGTCTTTTGTGTCTCCAGAATGTGTCTGTAAAGTTTCAGCTCAAAACACCCATCAGATTGTTTATTATACCTTAAAGAATATTGTAATTTGCTGCTGATGCTAGTTCTCCCCGCTCACCGTTCCCACATGCCTGTCAGAGTGTGCCTCAATCTCCGCTTCGGCTGAGTGACAGACATGAAGGAAGCAGATCTTACGTAATGTTTGTGAGAAATACTGCAGTAAGAACTTTTCTAACAATTATGATTATGATGTATTTGTTGTGGAGTTGCAACAATGTTGTTACAAAGTTCATGCACACACACACACACACACACACACACACA
>CAIGQZ010032400.1:4252391-4272316 GCA_903798205.1 Danio tinwini
CACACACACACACACACACACACACACACACACAGCGGACACACACAGTGCGTTTAACTTTGCACTATTTTGTGACAGGATACTAGGGTTGGGCGATGTCGACCAATTTAGCATCGTACAATGTCAAATCAAATGTGAAAATTTGCGATGGACAATGGCATCCTCGTTATAGGGGGCGGTGAATTAGTTATTTATGAATAATTAACTAATTCATAATGAATTAATTATTTGTAGCCTACCGTTTCAGCTACCTGACCCGCATGGTCTTTGTTTTACCCATAACCAATTCATAAATAAATAAAGATAGGTTACACACAAACTACCACCTGTCAATCACTTTTTCCGCGGGACTCTGGCATGAATAGGCAGAGTGATCTGTGTCGTTATATTGGCGTCAACAAACTTGGTTGGTAAAAAAGGTGCACAACCAACAGGAACCAACCAACAGTATCTGAGGTTTTTGCTAAAATAACTAAGTAGAAGCGTGAAAGCAAAAGATTGAAGAAGTATACTGACACTGTGACACTTTAACTGATAAATTCAAAAGACCAAAAATAAATATCACGTTTAACAGTGAGATGTGATCCAGCAGTACATTGATAAACTGTCCAACGTGCACTGCTCTCTAGGGTTTTGCGCTTAAAGCACCCGCTGACTGCCTGGGGCTCAGATGTGCGCATATGCTGCAGCGCATGCCTCTGTGTGTGTGTGGTCAAGTGATGTGCGTTTTTAGCGGTATAGTGTGTAGACAGATCTTTTCAGAAATGCTAGATGAAACGCCAGGTTGAATGTGGATTCTTTACGTCCTAAAATGCCATTTTTAAAACTAAGAGGTATTAGTGTAAATGGGGCCTAAGTGTGTATTTTTCATGAATACGTTGCTGCTGCGACGGGGGCGGCACGGAGGATCGTAATTCTGGCTAAGCATTGTGATGTCTATCGGCCATAAAGCGATAGACAATGGCATCGTCTATCGACCCAACCATATAGAATACATGTTAATATCCACTGCTGTATGGATATCCATTATGTTAATGTATTTATATAGCGCATTTTATCGTGTATGGCCATACACCCAAAGCACTTCATTATCATGAGGGGGGTCTCCACTCCACCACCAGTGTGCAGCATCCACTTGGATGACGCGGCGGCAGCCATAGGACAAAGGCGCCAGTACGCTCACCACACACCAGCTATAGAGGGGCTGAAGAGACAGTGATAGAGCCAGTTCAGTGGATGCGGATGATTGGCTGGCCATGATTGGTAAGGGCCGATGGAGGAAATTTGGCCAGGACACCGGGGTTATAACCTTACTCTTTACGAGAAGTGACATGGGATTTTTAATAACCACAAAGAGTCAAGACCTTGGTTTAACGTCTCATCCGAAAGACGCATGTGCAAAATAAACCTGATTTAACGTCCACAAACCGGGATTGAAGCATCTTCTTTCATAATTGTACTGACATGCGGCTGTGGTGATAAAGTAAAAACAGTAAAATGGCTGTAATTCATTACAAACATGCACTGTTTTAAAATGTCTTAAACTTGTAAAACTCATTCTCAGAAATGTTTTGGAGGACCCCAAAAAGTGAAGAACCTGGCTGTTTCCTGTTTAAGGTCAGTGTTGTCTAAGATCTTATCAGCCATAATCTGACAAATTGCACAACAACAACTATAGAGCACATGAGACTACAGTAGGTCTTCACAAGTAACTGTACAATAAGGACATTTAAATAATCAAAAAACTCATCTCTCAGATCTCCGAAAATATTGCTAACTCTAAACAATCATCAATTTTGGGATCCCAAAACATTTCTGCGATTTGCAGCACATTTATGTATTTGCATGTGTATTAGAATGTTTTGTGTGTTGTCAAATTGATTAAGAAATATTTTCTCTGTTTATTTAAGTCTTATTTAACCCAACTTGCACTTTATAAATAAAAAAAAATTAAACTGCACCTATGGTGAAAATCATCTTTTTCAAGCAGTTTGGACAGAACTGTGTGGACACACTATACGGTACCTACACAGTCATATTGGAGTGATAGAAGCAGTATAAGTCTCTTTTTTCATTTCCAGATGTTAAAATAGGATATAAATCCCTCCCATTTGGAGTCCCACCTCAACGTGACGTAGGAGTGCGGTTTCCCCACCCATCAAATTGATTGACAGACGTATATTAACATGTCTCTGTAGTAACACATGTAATCATTTCAACAAGACATGACATGCAAAGCAACTGAGATTAAAAGACCTGTTCAGCTCTCTGTGATCATCAATCATCATCAAATGTGAACAAGAATGAGTTTTACAAGTTTAAAACGTTTTAAAACAGTGCATATTTGAAATGAATTACAGTGTTTTCACCATCTTTACTTAATCACCACAGCCGCATGACAGTACAATTATAAAAGAAGATGCTTCTATCCAGGTTTGTGGATGTTAAAATCAGGTTTATTTTGTACATTAACATATCAAATATCCATACAGCAGTGGATATTAACGTGTATCCTGTCCATTTGTCATTTGTGTGCGCATTCGTGAACTTTGTAACGACATTGTGTGTGATTCATCGTTGCAACTCCACAACAAATACATCAAATAATCATTGGGAAAGTTCCCACTGTAGTATTTCTCACAAACGTAACGTGAGATCTGCTTCCTTTATGTCTGTCACTGTACTGTTTATCTGACGCAGTCGAGGTGGAGATTGAGGCACACTCTGACAGGCACATGGGAACGGTGGGCAGGCAGAACTAGTATTAAAGGCATAGGCAACAAAAACAGCTACATTGTAAATACAATACAATTTATACATAGAAAAATAAATAAACATTTTGTTAATATTAGTAAAACAGCTACAGAGCAGAAAATACAATATTCTAAAAGTTTTAATAAATAATCTGTAGGGTGTTTTGAGCTGAGACTTTACAGACACATTATGGAGACACAAAAGACTTATCTTAAATCATAAAAATGGGGTAAAATAGGTACCCTTCAAATCTGTGAAAGATATATTCTGTACATTTCTAGTAGTGATCATGTTATCAATCTTATTGTTGTATATAAAATTTTTAAGTTTTTTACGACACTATCTAGATTTCTTATTTTTGATTGCTGAAATTTTGCTCAGTGTTAAATCTCCTAAATTTATTATTAATAAGAAAAACAATACATTTTGTAAAGTTTTTGATGGTATTTTTCTTAACAATAATAAAAAGCCCTCTCTTTCTTTCTTGCTGATTTTCTTGCATTAAAACAAACAAGCAAGCAAGCAAACAAACAAACAAACAAAAAACAAACAAACAAAAAACAGACAAACAAACAAACAAACAAAAAACCAAGGGCTGTGACTGGTTGATTGAAATGTTGATCCAAGATCAACAAAGAACTTTAACAGGGTTGCACTCTTCCACTTTAAATAAATAAAAAATAAATTTCACAAACTCTTTATTACACCCCGCCTTGTTTGAAAATCAATCAGCAGTCGAATGCTTTGAATAAACAAGCAATCCTGCAACACAATCTGACATGGCATTAAAAATAAACCATCCACTTTTTTTCTGATGCTTGAGACCTTTTGAAGTCTGTAGAGACACAAACAAGCTGTTAAATGAAACAAAATGCTTTAAAGCTAAAGTTCCTTTACTCTTCTGTTTGTCCTTTTGTCAGCAGGACTGAAGACTTACAAAGATAAAGGAAAACTGAATTATAGAACTGAAGTGTTAATACAGAGATGTCTTATTCTCCTTCAGACTCTGACAGCTCATCAGAGATGTCCTTCTTCACTTGTGCATAGAAAGCACAAACAATTCCAATGTCTATCAAATGTTTGTCATCTCACATGTTTTTCTGGTAAGTGACCACAAACACTTTGCATATTGCTGACTGTCATAGTTGAAGCTCTTTCAGTAGAATGCATAGGAAGATAAGAGATGAATATAGGAATGAGAATCAAAGTATCTGCAGACTTGGATGCACCTCAAAGCACATGCTATTATCTGTCATCAGCTCAGCACCAGCACTACCCATGCATGCAGCTGTAACGGTGGGATGTAGGGGAGGGTTCAGCGGGAAAGTGCATTTCATTGTTGCCAATAAAAGCCAAAGAGAAATCAATATGCTTGGAATATTATTTTGATGTTATTTGGAATGTTTAGTGCAAAATGAATACTTGACTAGCTGAAATACTTGACAGAAAGCAGGTGAAATGAGATCTGTAAATCGACTTGTTGATGTTCATTGAAACACATGATAGATAATTGATATCCTAAGATTCATAATAGGAACTCATTAATGTTAAGTTATATTATTCATTTCTTCAAACAAAATGAAAATGTATTGTGGGCAACTCAGTGGCACAGTGGGTAGCGCTGTCGCCTCACAGCAAGAAGGTTGCTGGTTCGAGTTGCTATTTCTGTGTGGAGTTTCAGCCTGATCTCATGAGGAAACGTAAGTATTTAACGTTTTGTCAGTTTAGTGGCTAATTCGTACGAGTTGAGTCGTACGAAAATGTACAATTTTAAAAAGGAGGCGTTGCACCCAACACCGCCCCTAAACCCAACCGTCACTGAGTGATGAGCAAATCACACTAAATGGTACGAATTAGATTGTACGAATTCATACGAATTTGCCACTAAATCAAAAATTGACGAATTGCTGTGAGATTGTGTTGGGAGTTTGCATGTTCTCCCCATGTTTGTGTGGGTTTCCTCCGGGTGCTCCGGTTTCCGCCACAAGTCCAAAAACATGCGGTACAGGTGAATTGGGTAAGCTAAATTGTCCGTAGTGTGTATGTGCGTAAATAGGACCGTATGGGTGTTTGCCAGTGATGGGTTGCAGCAGGAAGGGCATCCGCTGCGTAAAACATATGCTGCATAAGACTTTCATTACCGAGCCCTTATCCAACGCCTTCGTGTGCTTTCACCCACTGGAGGGGGTAGGCGGGTCTGTGACCAGCGCTTCTTACAGCTGCAGGACGGATGGCTGCCCGCCCTTACCGGACTATATCCACATCCCCTGTTCCAATTCCCTGTTGCGATGTTTTGTCTTGTCTATGTGTTTTTGTGCTTGATTGCCAAGGCTTTTTTAATTCCCTGGTCACACTCTGCCCTAATTTAAGAGCAGGGTGAGAGGGAGTTTTTTTTGCCTATCTTTCCTTATGTATCTTGCTTCCTTTTTTTCTAAATGCTACCTCCCGTTGACCTGTCTCTCCCTGAAATGTAATGTTTGTGTATGGTTGGGGGGGTCCAATTTCACTATATGTCAGTGTATGTGAATACATGGAGGTATATGTGACAAATAAAGGCTTGATTGATTGATAAGTTGGTGGTTCATTCCGCTGTGGCGACCCCAGTTTAATACAGAGATTAAGCTTAAAAGAAATTGAATGAATGAATGAAAATTTATTGTTTAAATGCTGTACATGTGTGTGGTTAATTCATGAGATATATGCATTGGATGTTCATTTTTCCTTTTCCTTTTTTTAAATCAGATTTTGCATTCCCTGCAAATCAAACCCATGCCACCAGCTTTGCTTTTGTAATTTCTCCAGAAAATGCTTTGGATACTCTTTACAATAAGGTTTTATTAATTAATGTATTTATTAACATGAACTAAGAATGAACAATAGTTGCATGGCATTTATTAATCATAGTTCAACATTTATTGATCCATTAGTTAATGCACCGTGAGTTAAGGCTGGTTTATACTTCTGTGTCGAGTGACTGGCGTGACCTGCGTTGCGTGTAGTTGTACATTTATACTTCTGCATGCTGTTTGTGTTGCTCTGCAATAACACCTTCGAAACGCTAGCTGGCAGTAGGTTTTTGTGTTCCTCTGTGTTGAGTTTCTTTGCGAGTGTTTTGTTTTTTTCTGAATGCTACAAGTAGCTAAAACTCGCTCATTCAGAGAAGGGAGCCGGCAGACATGACTTTAATCATAAGGTAAACACAAAACAAAAGTTTCCATCTGGAGCTTCTTCGCAGGACTCGACACTTGTAAACACTTGCTCCATCAGACTCACGGCTCTCAGCACCACCCACGTTCATCGCTACCAAACAGACTAGTCACAGAGCTTGCGATACACATAGTTGCGACGTGTAGTTAAATTTTTTGGGAGGTGTGTGTCAGCATCGGTGTCAGCCCCGGCGAAGGCTATACAACAGCGCGAAGGCTGCGCCGGACCATATGTGTTTGCTTGATGCAGAAGTATAAATCAGCCTTTAAAATGAACTTTACAACAACTTTATTTCCATTAACTAACATTAACAAAGATAAATAAATACTGTAATAAATGTATAGTTCATTGTTTATTCATGTTAGTAAATACATTAAAGTCCCAATAAACTGGAAGCTGTTGTTATTTATTTGTTTTCTTTGTGTTGTGATGCAGTTTCTAGAAAAACAAAATTTTAAATTAGCAAACAGTGGGCGTGGCATTTTTTCTACCGCGGGCTGAATGGTTGTAGTAACGTAGGCATTTCATTCAGAATGATCGGGAAAAGGGTTTTAAAAGAGTTATTAATACAACCTAATGAATTCTTCCTCCTCCCCATTTCTGTTTGTTGTCAAAACTGAATGTTGGACCATTGTGTGATTAAGTATGTTAGCCATGCCCATTACCTCAAAATCACGTAATCTGATAATTTAACTGAAGACAAACAGGAAGAGCTAGAAGATTAGAAGGGCAAATGACATGCACAGATTAATTGTTCATCACAAAACTGGCAATATGAGCTAACAAAAATCATATGGTTAGTGAAAGAGTCATCCTAGGTTCACTGGAAATGTGTACCTCATCCTACACTTTTCAGAAATGTAAATTACATTGCTCTGCTCTGCTTTTCAAGTTTCAGATGACAAATCCACAAGAGGGCACTGTCTACATTTTTTGCAAATCTGAAACATATTGCTTATGGTTTGTTTTGTTGTACATTCCAGATGCATGTTCTTCTTGTACGTGTCTAAAAGTGAACTTCTCATATACATCACAGAGCAGCAAACCACTGACCTAAACCCTTCACCAAAGCCAAATAATAGTGTTTCAAAGCAAACGCCAAATAAATGCATTGCAACCACATAGTTTTACCTTGATTTTACATAAATTAGAAGTACAACACATATACATAGTGAGCTACTGAGCAAACTGACCATGCCAGAAAAGCTGTCCATATAGAGATAGATACAAGAAGCAAACATATATTCGTATACAAATCTTAGACACCTTTAAGCTGTTTTGGGGTATTTATTAGCTGTTGTGCCAAGAACTTCAAGAAAATATATTTAATTCATTGATAATATGTCCCTATAAATATAATTAGTGTGAAAAGAAACAAAAACTGTTGACGTCATACTGCCCCCTAGCATTCATTTTAACTAGAAACTGCAGCTAAATGTATGTTTACAAATGTTTTTTGTTTTTTCACAACAATTTAGTACAATGGTAGGACAACAAGAGGCCATCGATGTAGACTGAAGCACATATTTCCAATGAGCCTGTGTTGAAAGATTTGAAAGCAACCATTGCTAATCAGCATTCCACAATGTACAGTATAAAAGACCAAAGAGAGTTTTCTAATTTAGACTAAGAAATCTTGGGTCTGCAAATCTTTTGAAGTAATAAAAAAAATGAATCAATTGACAAAAGTCATTTGTCTGTAAACGTGCAACACCAATTACACAGTGTGAAAGGCATGCTGTCTAAGTATTACCTCACAGTAGGCCATATTTTTTCACATTAATGCAGTTTGTAAGCTCACAGCTCAGACAGATTTTGTTTGTTTTGCTTTTTGGCATGGTGCTGCAGATTCACCTGCTGAAAAGCACTGCAGGAAACATGGAATTGTTGGTTCCCCTGACTCTATTTCCTGTTTAAATAGCTTAGGGCTGTCACAGAGACAGGTATTACTCCTCCAGACACATATTTCATATCTGTTGGGTACAAGACACATTCTATACATAGTGTTAACCTCCAAATATCACTGTCACCACAAAAACCAGGAAATATGGTTCTTCTTCTACAGGAAGGATCTTCCAATTTGTGTTGTCTGCCCAATTTCTGGATATAAAATATTTACTTGAGGAAGTATAATAGGAGAAGGGATAGTTATGAATGAGAATCAAAGGGGGAACACACATTTATTGAAGAAACACAAAAATAAATAATCCGGTCCTGGGTCAGGAGAGCAATCCACATGAATGAAACAAGAACATAATCCATAAAGGGAATTAGTAATTAGATAGGAACATTTGGAGTGCAAGACTGTGCAATTTGTGTTTTAGAACAAAACATTCAAGTACCACAGAGTTATACTAACCACAGACCTTATTTTACTCATTAATTGAAACCCCTATTATAAAACCCATAGACAAATCTTAATGCAACCCTTGGCGAATATTTTTTCATAATTTCTGCACCATTCTATAAGGAACTGAAAACAAAAACAATGGGGAACAGCAAAACACAACTTAAAACACAAGGCTGGGATCATATTGGTGATATGCAAATAAATAGGGCACTACCAAAGAGTTTAATTCATATCATTTTGACAATCTGAATCTGAATTGCAATATAAAAGTATCTTGCCACTTCTGAAACATCCAGACACAACAAATATGTCTACCCAGATTACAAAACAGATTACATTTTGGTTGTTCACACTTGAGATGATGTTTTATTAGACCTATAACACAAGTTAAAACACAAATATGTGTGTATGCAATTCGACAATTCAAGAATTCAACTTTTAAGTTGCTGAAGTTTCCATTCATGGAGCTTTTGCTTTGGTTCTCCTTCAAAATTGTCACTGATGTCAGTTTTTTTTTTTGTTGATGTGATTCATTTATTCATTTTCCTTTAGTTTATTCCCTTTATTCATTAAGGGTCGCCACAACGAAACGAACCACCAACTTATCTAGCACATATTTTACACAGCAGATGCCCTTTCAGCTGCAACCCATTACTGGGAAACACCCATACACATTAATTCACACACATACATTATGGCCAATTTAGTTCATGAAATTCACCTATACCGCATGCCTTTGCCTTTGGAGAAACCGGAGCACACTGAGGAAACCCACGCCAACACGGGGAGAACATGCAAACTCCACACAGAAATCTCCAAAACTCCAAACTGGCCCAGCCAGGACTCCAACCAGCGACCTTCTTGTTGTGAGTTGACAATGCTAACCACTGAGCCACCGTGTTGCCTTGCTGATGTTATGTGAAAGCAAATCTTCTAAAGCATGAAAACTAAGCTGAATTTATATGATAATACTAACACCATTGTTACTGTTCATATCAGGGTGTTTACAGTTACTGAGAAAGATTATAAAGCTGAAATTCAGATTGGATAATCTGTCTTTGGTTTTGGTCTACATGTGTAAATGTACCCACTGTGCCACTGCGCAACCCCTTAGCTAATTTAATAAATAGAAAAATAAATTATCATTTTGTCAATATAAGTAAGTAGAAAATAGTATTGTCCTTGAATTTTCTTAAACTATACAATAACAAAACTGAAATATTGGTAATTGGCTGTGCTACCTCTGTCAAAATAATGGACCTGTCTTTTGAAATAGATGGGTTTCATGTTAATCCTTCTTCATCAGTCCGTAATCTTGGTGTTACACTTGATTTAACTCTATCTTTTGCCTCTCACATCTCTTCTGTTGCAGCATGTTCAGAATTCTGGCCTTTACCAGACATTCTGCTCACATTACTGACTACCGACTACTATCACTGGCTACCTGAGGCATTACGTATACAATTTTAAATATTGCTCCAGACATTTAAGGCATTAAATGGTCTTACACCTCCGTATCTGTCTGACCTACTGCATTCTTATTCTACTGCCCGATCCCTCATTGGAGCTTGGTCTTTTGTGTGTTCCTCATTTTCGGTTGTCCACTGTAGGTGGAAAGTCATTTGCTGTTCATGCTCCCAAGTTATAAAATACCCTACCTCTTTCACTTAGACATATACCATCTCTGTCTACCTTTAAAGCTCAGCTAAAAACGTATCATTCTGTATTTTGCATAATGGTACTCTTAATGGCCCTGTGTGTTTGTTTGTCAATGTGGATGGCAATGGAAAGGCACTATATAAATAACTTCTTTTATAAAAAAAATAAATGATTAAACAATCTACTACATATAACGTTTAAATATGTTTAAAATAAATACAACCCAGCAGTGTTGCCAACTTAGCAACTTTGTCGCTATATTTAGCAACATTTCAGACCCTCTTAGTGACAAATAAAAAAAAAAAGCGACTAGCCACAAATCTAGTGGCTTTTTTGTGTGTTACTGGAGATTTTGTATAGACTCTCATGTGCCCATATTGTACCGTTCCTACTCTTCTCAACGAGCTGCGGGTGATGCCATCGGCCCTCAGAGCACTGACAGGTGACCCAGTCCTCTTGCAGCAGTCTCTCCCACCTGCAGCCTGAGAGCAGATTACTCCTCTGCGTAACAACGGCAAATGATTTAGCACCGGGAGTGTGAAGGTATTTCCATTGTACAGTCAAACTGATCTGCTTCTCTTTTATTTTAACAATTTAATCTGATCTTGTTCACAATCACAGATATTTTAGTGACAGTTTCTGGAACTTTTTTACATCTGAGAGATTACTGCAAATTCACTACACATCTATACTGATATACTGTATTCAAACAGCAATAAATTTAGTTAAATTGACATGCATATATAAAGCTTAGTGCTAATATAAATACCCCTTTATTAATCATAGGTTGTTAAACAAACAGAAACAGCATAACGTGATGACGTCAGTAATTTGCAAATTGGCGTATGACGTAATCTAGAGACATTTAGCGACTTTTCAGGCAGAGCTTAGCAGATTTTCATTGAAAATAGTTGGCAACACTGCAACCCTGGCTCATTCTGATTAAGTACTCCTATATACACCTGGAGAACGGCAAATACATGCTAGGAGCTACATTTTTTTGCAGTTTATGTTTTCGCGAATCCACCAAAGGCTGTTGTGTATGCTTTACATTTTTTTGAGTGCCAATTGCGCCTGTTCTTATACAGTAAATCTACCAGAGGCCGCTGTCAACTGACTGACCAACCGATCCACTCATCCTCCTTCTTCCCTAAACCCAATCGACAGTGTTTTCAAAACTAATGCAGAAAAAAAGCCCTCATGTCCGATTTTACCACATTCTCACCCTGTTATTTACTTTTTTGCACATTTTACTTTTATGACTTTGGTCTTACCCACTTTCTGGAACTGTTCTTCACCAGACTCAAACCTTGTTGTCATGGTCAACTTCACTCTTTGTTTCAAATCCTCCAGAGTATGCGGCGAGCCACTGGACAAACTGTTAACAGCAGAAAAGTCGTCCGCCCAGAGGTAATCGGTCAGCTGTTAAGTGCAAAATAGAACAGCATCGTACTACCCCGTAGCATTTGTTTTAAAGACGAAATGCAGCCATACATTCCTCTGGCTACATATTTCGCAATCTCCATAAATGTATATAGGGCTATGTTTTCAGAATGAGCCTATTGTCTTAGTGTAATAATTATAATAAAAATAATAAATATGTTTTAAACAATAATTACATGTAGAAAAAATACATTAACACAAACAAAAATACAAATTGACTTAAAAGCTAATAATGATTTCATTCTAGATCAAATAAATGTGTAGATATTTAAATACAGTAATATAAATAACATTTTATACTTATGATATTTTCCACAGTATGAACTGGGATAGCTATTTTACCTTGAAAAAGATGATAATTTTTAGGGGTCCATGCCAAGATAATAAACACCTGTACTACAATTTCTTTGGCAGGGCATATGTGCAAAGAGAATAAACTTCCATAGAAAGTCTTTCTGCACATTTGCCGTTACCTGTCTCAGCTATAAGCATACGTAGAAATAGTGACATATATAAAAAGACAAGCGCCTGATAAATCTGTGCTTGTGTGCGTGCATGTGTGAATGAGTGTGTGCGCAGGTGTGTCGGCAAAGGAAGTGAGAACCAGAATGCATGAATATTCCATCTGGACTGTAAAATAAGGTGATGGTGTTCCTACACACACTGAATATACACTCACGGTGTAAGTAGGCAGAGCTATGAACTGTCTAAGGATGTGTTACCAAACAGGTTCAGCTTCTTAGACAGTGGTAAAGATACTGCCTGTCTTTGTGTCCTCTTGTCTTTCAACCCACCATCTGTCAATCTCTCTTTCTGGGGTGCGTTTTCCAAACAACGACGTAACTCGCGGCTGAACTATCATAGTATGATGCATCTTTTGGGAAAAGAACGATGTAGTGACGAGTGTTTCCCAAAACCCGTAGTTTCTCTGTCGCAGATCCATCGCTTAAACGACGTTAGTTATAACGTAAAACGTCCATAATGATGCTCTAAACCGGGTGGAGTAACTTCTTTAGAGAACAACCCCATCATTTCTTTGTGCAAATTATATTGTTTTGGTAACAACATGTACTCGTTTACCATAATAATTGAAAAATACAGTATGTAAATGGCACATATAGGGCCTATGTTTGCTTTAGTACTTACAAAAGCTAACACTATTCTAATATCATATATAAATCATATAAATAAATAAATAAGGAGGCTATTTATTATAAATATATTTACTTTAATAATAATATTAATAATATTAATGATGATGATGATGATGATGATTATTATTATTAAGTAGGATCTTGTTTATTTATTTATTTTTTAAGTCTACTACAATTTGGCACATGCAAACCACAGCAGAAAGTTCTAACCAACAGGCCCAAGTTATATACAGTACAGATACTTAATAAATAACCCACTATAAAAAATGTATAAAAAATGAACGTATGCTATGTTTATGATTTTCACAAGCTTTGGAGACGTAACATAAATTCAGCTTTTAAATAATAACTCACCTACGCCATGAGGCTGTGTTCTAAATGATATCAATGTTTTCAAAGTGCACTGCGAAGGGAGCACAATTGTAAACATGAAGATCGCTAAAACTGAACTGTAAAAATACTTTGAAGCAAATTACACCTAAGAGAGATGACTTTAATGCTTTTTTATTTTTAATAATTCCAACATTGAATGTTAGAATGTTCTAAATGATTAGGGCATAGGGGGGATAAGTGGGAATAGAACAAAGCCAGGAACTATGTTTCTAACTACAGCTCCAGAGGTGTAGTTTCAAGTGCTCAAGTTTGCGATGCAGTTTGCGAATGTTCATTGGAACGATGGATTTGGGAAATGGCAAATCAACAAACTATGTTTGTAACGACTGACCTTAGTTGGCTAACGATGGTTTTGGGAAATGCACCCCTGTACGTCTGTCTGGGTCGTTCTGTGTTTTCCAGCTGTCTAGCAAGAGTGTGTCAGATTCTCCATGCAACAAGATGATTTAAAAATCAAAGTATCATCATGGGTAAAGCTCTTCATGAGCATACTCTTGTTAAAAAAATCTAGGAAGATTTACAATATAAAAAAACAACATCAAATGTATACAAAATGTATATATGAGCAATATCACAGGCAGTATGATATGACACGAGGCTGCAGGTTTAGTGTCCCACCAGTGATGATATACGGCCATATCGCAGTGCTACAAGTGTGATATTGCGTTTATACAACAGTTTAACAGCATAATAGTGTATATAAAAAAGAAAATCAAACACGTAGAGTCTAAAAATCCAGTCACACTTAATAACTACACACTATGAATCATTTAATAAGTATTCTGATAGTTCTGATATTGCAGAATATCACAGCTATCAGCCAATCAGATTTGAGAACCAGACAGAACTGTTGTGTGTATATATATATATATATATTATATATATATATATATATATATATATATATATTATATATATATGGGAAAATGGAACTAGTGCACACACACATTATTTATCCTCTCTTCTTCTCATAGTGCTCATCGTTTATAGAAGAAGCAAAATGAAAAATAATTATTGAAAAGGCATATGAGGACAATTATGAAAGAACAGAAGCTGACATAGTTGGAAAACCCAATCTTGTGCTCGGTTATCCACAACTGCTTGTGGTGTTAAAAGAACTGTGAAACAGTACATTCCTAATAGATGTTTACCATGAGCATCTTTTTGATGGCATTCAATGTCAACATGCAATAGTAACCAATTGTCAACCAATTTTTGGTCCAAATGTTGGATTTTATTTTTTTTTGTGTAAATAAGTAAATAATATATAAAAAAATAAATAATATTTATTTTTGCTTTCAAAGTTTTTAATTCCATGTAAGATATATTATCTTTTTGGATATGGATGCACCATGTTGTTGTAAATATATTATGTTCATGTCCGTGAATTAATGATTTACTAGTTACACGCTGTTATTGTGGAGACATTTCCACACCTCTAAACAGGTTGTGGAACAAAACAAAATGTGATTGTTTTTACCTGTCAGTCATTTGGCCCTTGGGCAGGCCATTGCATTTTAGCTGTTTATTTCCATGAGAACATGCTTTTGGGAACCAACAATTCACATTTTTAAATATGATACAATAATTTTCAGTGTAAATTATATTAAACACATTTCATGTTCAGCCTATGGACATGTTGCCATCCTCCAGCTGACCTGGCAAACAGAATTAGGCTGGAGAGTGATATGGTCGTGGATTTCTTAACAAGTCATTTGTCTTCACTGTTTTACTTTGTTTATTTTGTTATAAACAACAGGTGCATCATGTGAGGAAATGTTCTCCTGCTCGCATTTTACTTTCTCTTTTGAATTTGTGCACAGATGTATTACTGTATATTAGTACAGTGAAAGTCAACAGGCATTTAGCAAAATAACATTTCAATGGCTAGGATCTGCTGTACCCTTGCATCGCTGCATAGTCATGTTACAAAAAAAAGACAAAATCTGCCTTGTTATCTGCCTTGTCATATCACCCCAATTTTGATCATATCACCCCAATTTTATCCTCCTTACACTGGCTGCCTGTTAAGTTTTGTATTGATTTTAAAGTATTACTTTACCTATAAAGCTTTAAATAATCTAGCTCTCTATTTAACCAACCTCCGCTCTCTACAATCCAACCCGCTCTTTAAGATCTCAAAACTCAGGGCTTCTGGTTGTACCTAGAATAGCAAAGTCGAGTAAAGGAGGTCGAGCCTTCTCATTTATGGCTCCTAAACTCTGGAATAGCCTTCCTGATAATGTCCAAGGCTCAGACACACTCTCACAGTTCAAAACTAGATTAAAAACCTATCTTTTTAGCAAATCATACACTCAGTACATCACATAGCGGTATGATGCATGAATGTTCTCCAGGCAGGTTTTTGCATCTCGTTATATATCCTATGAACAGCAGCTACACTAATTATTCTCTTTATTCTCTTTTTCCACCTGGGGATACTCATCCAGAGGCCCCCAGAGATTATGCAGTGCCACTAAAGTGATCCAAGACCTATGAAGAGATGATCCCAAGGTTCCCACATTCTTGGACCAGGCCGTAGCAGCTGCTGTGGTGGTCATGGAGTAGAGAGCCTGAGACTAATTCCTGTGAGACTTCAGGGGCTGCTGAGTCTTTACTGAAGTCTTGCGTTCTCCAGCCTCCGGTGCCTAGACTGCAGCTCTCCACAAGACATTTTGCAATATGAGAAATGGTCCTGCTAACTGAGCCAAGTTTCTCCCGAGTTTTTTTTCCTTCACTTTCGCTTATTGGTGAAGTTTTTTTCCTCGCCGCTGTCACCACTGGCTTGCATAGTTTGGGACTTTTAGAGCTGCGCATAGATGAATTACTCTTTAGTGTTTGGACTCTCAGCAGTGAATATTAAGACGCATTGAACTAAATTGAGCTAATCTAAACTGAACTGAACTTAAACTCTGAAAACTGAACTACACTGTTTCAATTCACTATAATCTACTATGTGAAGCTGCTTTGACACAATCTACATTGTAAAGGCGCTACACAAATAAAGATTAATTGAATTGAATTGAATAAGTGAAATCTGACTTCTGATTCACTGTGCTATTCTTGTGATGTACTGTATGAAGCAGAGCAGATGCATTCAGTGTATAACTGTAGCATCTGTAATTGTCCAACTGAACCAAAAACCTTCTATTTCTAATAAAAAGCAAAATGACAGGTAGAGTAGTTCAGCGGAGGATGGGTAATGTAATTAGTGTAAAGCCAAATAGGTATATTACAGTATATTACCAGTATACATTGCATGGCTATAGTATTTCAAATTATTTTTTACCCCTAAGCAAAAAATCCTGAAACAGATTTAACTTAATTTTTTTTGCTTTCATTATCTTCTGATTCATTATTTTTAACTTGGCTTATTTCACACATTCTCAAACCAGCACATCACAAGGGAGAATTTTACGTAGCGTGAGCAGCCATGAGAATTTATAGCAGAAAAGCACAAAACTTTTCAGACACATGAAGGAAAAACTTTTCTGTTTTAGCACATCATTAAAGTTTAAAAGCCCCCTAAAGCCTGGAATATGCGACGTAAATTTTACACAAGTTGATATGATTCTTTAGTATCTTAATGACAATTTCGTAAATTACTTTGGCTAAATTTTTCAATTGTAATGTAAATATACAACCTTTTCACCCTGTCAACAACACATTCACAGTGACCCATTCCAATGCATTTCTCTTTAAATGCTAATGAGCTTCTTCTCACTCTGCCCCTCTCTGAAGCTGGATCACGATTGGATGGTACAGATTACTTTTGCTAATTTTGAGATTTTTTAAGAGATTAACTAATTTCCAGTTCTTCGCCGCAATTATTCATTCAAATTCGTTCATTGATTCCTTCAGTGATGATTAATTTTAAATATATATTAGTATATATTACGTTAACGCCAACAGGTGGATGGAAAATGTGTATTTTATGTGTTAAATTAAGATTTTAATTTAATTAAATCAAGTATGTCTAAAAATGAGGCAAATCACTAAGCACAATGCTTTTTTTTTTTTTTTTGCAAAATGCATATTTAACAATTCTTTGGTCAGATATTTACACATTCATTTTAACATTAAATGTGGAGTTGTATTCAATATATACTTGTTCAGTAGATGCAACAAATGACATGCACTTTCACAGGCCAAACTGGAATGATGACCTGACAAATATTGGGCCCTATCATATACCCGGCGCAATAATACATAGGACGTGTTTGGCATGATTTGTTGCTATTGTTTGCAGACCAGTGCAACCCTGATTTTCATGTTTTGCACCATGTATTTTAAATAGCAAATTAGCTAGAGTAGTTATACTGACCTCGTAAACATTTATTTTCATGCCCAACACGTTGTGTTTGCTATGAAAAAAAAACAAAAAACTAATGCTTGTCATAAACATAACTCTAAAACACGATATGATCATTTATGTGCACATGATGTGCACCGGTTTCACTTTCACTTCCGAGTGCGGGTTATGGCTGCCATCACTGTGATAAAAAAACACTTATGTAAATCATTCTTCTCACACAGCTCCCAAATGATCGCTCTGTGTTACAAACTTAACGTTGTTTGCAACTTTTTTACCTGTTATACACAGCATATGCAGGTTCTGTTTACTAAAGTAGGCATCATTGACGGGCACTCGCATGTCCTCTCCATGGTAAAGAAACAGCTCGTGGTTAGCTCCCGTGTGATTTCGCGGCCGCGAATACATCATTGCATTAAGATAGAAATGCCATTTTTGGGTGAAAAAATACCTTTTAAACAGAGTATGTGACACTTTTTTTAACACCATTTGGAGGTGTCATTTCAGGTGGCTGAATTGTAGAAAAGCTGAATTAAGATCGGTTGTAGGGGTATATCAAGATCGTGATCTTTTTTTCGATTAATGGTGCAGCCCTAAGTAGTACCATTTATTATTTGCATATTTATATTTGTTTTAATTTTTAACAAGTTTAGTTTTGTTTTGCATCACCATATGGGGCATAAAAATAAGACGTGTGTTTGGACATAACTCAGTTTTTTGACCTCACTTTGTTATTGTTCATTTATTCATTTGCTGGAAATTAGAACTATAAATAGTTTTGAAACAAATCTTTGCACTTAACAAACAAAATTAAATATGTAGAGTAATAAATGTTTTGAGTGGAGTGCGTACAACACCGTTTCCTTACTCCACAAAGTAAAGAAGTAAAGTAAAGAGTAAAAGTAAACAAAAGAAAAAGTAAAGAGGCTGAATGGAGGAGGCTCAATCTTTATCCTCCTGCTGCAGATGGTCTGTTTAACTGTTTTCTCGCGTTCAGTTTTTCCACTTACAAAGTCTGCAATGTAAAAAGCAAATATGCCATAATACAATGCAACTGGCTCTTAAAGGGAATGTGAGATGACAACATGCTAACAACATGCTAATTCATGCTAGAAACATGCTAACAACATGTTGATTTATGATAGAATCACACTAACAACATGTTAATCCATGCTAGAAACATACTAACAACATGTTAATTCATGGTAGAATCAAGCTAACAACATGCTAATGCATGCTAAAAACATGCTAGCAACATGTTAGTTCATGCTAAAGTCATGTTAACATCATGCTAATTCATGCTAAAATCATGCTATCAACATGCTAATTCATGCTGGAATCAAGCTAACAACATGCTAATTCATGCTAGATTCATGCTAACATGCTAATTTCTTAGATTCATGCAAACTCATGCTAGAGTCATGCTAATTCATGCTATTACCAACCATAGTCCACAGGGATCACCTTTAAAAAGCTTTTTACTGGCTTGTTTCAGCCTTAAAAAAGGGGTAAATTGTTGACTGCAGAGATATTAAGCATTCTTTTAGCCAAGTTAATACTTTTTTAATCTAAAACTACATCCAACAGGCTTTCTCAAGCCACCATAAAGTTTGCCCTCAAACTTTAACATCTAGTAATATTATTGTCTTTTTATATTCAGTTGAAGTCAGAATTATTAGCCCCCCTTTAAATTTGTTTTTCTTTTTAAAATATTTTCCAAATGATGTTTAACAGTGCAAGGTATGTCTGATTTTTTTACAGTATGTCTGATAATATTTTTCTTCTGGATAAAGTCTTATTTGTTTTATTTCGGCTAAAATAAAATAAAAAAAATTTAAGGTCTAAATTAATAGCCCCTTTAAGCTATATTTTTGATAGTATACAGAACAAACCATCATTATACAACAACTTGCCTAATTACCCTAACCTGCCTAGTTAACCCAATTAACCTAGTTAAGCCTTGAAATGTCACTTTAAGCTGAATAGAAGTGTCTTGATAATATCTTGTCAAAATTTTATTTACTGTCATCATGGCAAAGATAAAATAAATCAGTTGTTAGAAATGAGTTATTAAAACTATTATGATTATTAATTGGGGGGAAAAATAAACGGGGAGGGGATTTATTGTATAGTATGGAGAGCTCTGCTGTGATGTGAATTTTCATTCGAGATTAATAAAGTCTAAACAAACAAACAAATAAACAAAATATTGTCACAAAATATTTGGTAACACTTTATAATAACTACACACTATGAACCATTTATTAAGCATTAGCAAATAGTGAATTCATTATCTGTTAAGCATTAACTCTACATTATTAAACGTTAGTAAGCAGTTTATAACTGCAGCTACAAATGCTGTATTCTTGATTTATAACCACATTTATAATGTGCTTAATAACTGTACTTTCATACTTTGTTAATGATTTATTTTTCATTACTAAATTAGGTATTACATTATTAACAAACCAGTTATTTAAGCATTGTTGGTTGTTTTTTAAGATCATTCAGAATGAGTTAGTAAATGATTAATAAACTATTAAAATTAACATTTTTAATTATTATTATTCAGGCATAAACTAATAGTTAATTTGTATGTTAATAAATGCTTTATTAACTCAACTTCATGCAGTTTTGTGACCTAATCTAAAGT
>CAIGQZ010032400.1:4282316-4296229 GCA_903798205.1 Danio tinwini
AAAAAACTATTTAAAAAAAAGGTAGAATCGTTTGTAAAAATACTCATATATACTCATATAAAAATACTCATATATAATATCATAAAATACCACATTAAAATGTTTTACGAAGCGCAAGGGCACAAATTTTAAAGAAAATGTGTCTGTTTTTCCACTTCCGGAAAATCTGCTTTTTTTTCTAACCACCCCGGTGACGTCAGATAGGGGACATATTTGACATGCACGCATTGTTTACAGTGAAGCAGAGTAGCATCGGTTGTTAATTTTGGTGTTATTTATCATTATTGTGGTATAATATTGCGTGTATGGGGGCTGCACAAACTCCAACCTGTCAGCATATCGAGTCCACAAGTTTTCAGTTGTTGTTTTCGTTCATTTGTGTTCGTGAAAGGAAGAATCCGATAAGACCGTAAGCTGACGCGAAAACGGTGAAAAACACGCTTCTGGATCAGTCAGAGGTGCAGTTCGGTGAAAACGAGAACTGTACACAGTAAGACAGCTCATTTTTCTTTTATATTTATCAACTTTCAAATCAGTAAGCATAATTATTTGAGTAATTAGAAGCAACAAAATGTGTTTACATTGGAGTAGCCTACAGTAGCTAGCTTACTGCTGCTAGCTTGTTACGTATAGCATATTAAGTATGCTTTTTTAAACCGTGCAAAAATGTAAGCATATGATAAGACCATCAGTTTGCTAATATTATAAATGTCTTGTATAGTTACAGCGTAGTGACTTTGTTTGCTTAGCTAATTAATAATTTATTGTCATGTGGTGTGTGTATATAAGGCTTTAAGAGACACATCTGCAGCGGTGATCCTGACCCGGAGCTGAATGCTTTCTCTACACGGCCCTCTCGTTCAACTGTGCTTCAATTTGGCTCACAGAGTAACCTCAGACCTTTACCTCGTTCATCAGGTAGATTATTATTTCCCCTATCTTAATTATTATCTGTTTACAAAAACTAGAAGGGCAAATAATTACTAGAATATTTCTATATAATGCAGGCAGGTAAAACTCAAACACTATCTTTGACTCCCTTTTTTATATTGGAAACGTGTAACCATTGACTTCCATAGTATCTGGTTTTCCTACTATAGAAGTCAGTGGTTACAGGTTTTCAGCTTTCTTCAAAATATCTACTTTTGTGATCAACAGAAGAAATAAAGGCAAGTTTGGAACGGCTTGAAGAAGAGTAAAAAGTATTCTGTCCTGTCAATGAGGAAAGGCACTTTATATTCACATATGAGGAATATTCATCTTGTAGAAGAAAAACAAATAACATTTGAAAAATTGAAATTTGTTGTCACAACTTATAATTGGTACAATTTATATTTGTGAGATGGTATACAGTTCACTATCCAGGGGTCTGCAAATGTGTCTGGGTATTCTGTATTATATTATATTAAAAATCATATGGTAAATTTTGAAATATACATGATTGACAAAAATGATTTAAACTTTTGCATTATTTCCCCAGCATATATGTATCAGCCCTCACGGCGTCTCTGACTGTGGAATACTGGAGGTCATCACAGACTCGACGAGAATGCAGAACTGTCCACTACATTTGCTCTCTTTTCTAGATCCTTCCAGTGGGTTTACAAGGAGGAGACTGTCAGCATCTTTTTACACAGCATTCACAATTTAGCACACATTAAAGACATGATAGTGTGGCACCCACAAAAATGTTTGCCAACTTACTGAAAAATAATTTAAATTAGGTTTACTTTTAAATGGGTCAGATGATATATATATTTTTTTTCAGTATTATATGTTTGTAACCTACTTAACACACACTCACACAGATACTTATACATATATAAAGAGTAAAAATGTTGGGTGTTAACAGTGCTTGTGATTTTGTGCTTTATTAATAAAACTTGAATTTGAGTGGAATTTGAATTAGGGTTTATTTAACCATAAAATCAGATCTGTTGATCAAATCTTTGTAAATATTTGATACAGTAACACAACTTGTGATTGTATTTTTTAAGGATTATTGCCTAAATGGCATCCAATATGGATTATCTTATACCAAAATTATGTTATACAAAATGACTCATATTTTAAAACTTATTTTAATTGTTTTGATATTTGATGTTGTTTTTATTTCAATACAAAAGCTCTGAAAACGTTTTGTATAATAAAAAGATTTTCAAGTACCATGTTTACATGTTTCTGCATTATTCCAGACGTTCTGTGTTGTTTGTGTTTTGTATTCACTTATCTACAATTAATGTCAATGTGGCATAACTGTTAAATGCTCATTAGTTTCTGTTATTGGTAAGTATTAATACTTATAGATGATCAATACTAGCTTTGCTAGTGCCAGATAAGATTTCGTTATCGTACATATCTGTCTGTATGCCAACTGGTCTCTCACTGAGAACCTGCTCTGTTCTACTCACAATACAGCTCAATTACTCTTCTTTGACTGCTGTTCTGTCTACTGGTCTGTCCACTGGCTCATAATTGTGCGGCTGTGGTCCGTCGTTTGTGTGAATATCTCAGAATATCTTATCTCGGTATCAAAACGCGCACCGCGATCAGTTGTCTTCATACTGTTTATATGCGCGAACTCCCTCTTCTGACGTCACTTCCGGTCTGCCGTTTTTTTCAGATGTGGACGTACATTTCTGTGACTAAAAATGACTCCAGATGGCTTAATAATAAACTTTTAAGTATATTTTAAAGAAAATCTAGTTCCTACTTTACTCTTATTGACTCACTGGGGTGTCTAACCTACAATATGCTCTTTAAGGATGAGTTAATGATAATGTGCCCCTCCAAGTAAACTCATGAAATACTCATACATTAACATACATTATGAGTTCATGTTGGTTACATTTAGCTTAAACTTAAATGATAATTAATACATTGATTAACAACATGTACTAACACGTAATTAAGGTAGCCGTTATCCACACATGAACTCATGTGACTCATGTTGTAGTTAAAGTTATTTCATGATTAGCGCATGCATCGACTCACCATTAGTTCATAATAATGTTTAGCTTACATATTAACACACTAACACTTTAGCATTGACTAACGTAAATTCAACAGACTGGCCATTCCAATCATAAGCTCAACAGAAAACCGTCTGATTGGTTATAATGCTTAAAAGTAAATAAATACTTTTTATGCCAAATAAATACTTGGCATAAAAATAACCTATAATAAATATAGTGTGAAGTGTAAAAATCTAAAATTGCTAACAGACATTTTTATTTCACATATCACTTTAATCATGGCAGCCATACTAAATCTAGTTTAATTGTGAAGGAGTATTTTTGCCCCCTCGTCTCAAATTTGTGCACAATTTCTGTTCATTTTGATTGCATTAATGTCATCAGCATCTTTTGATTTCAATGATGTTCAGAACAACATTTGGGTGAATAAATAATGAGTCAGAATTTGTTATTAGTAGCCTTCCATTTCACAGTTTGTGTGATTAAACCTGAAACCATGCTTTGGAATTTGAGTAATAACAGCAGGTTTATCTTCCCATGTGTAGGAATGAGGTTTGAAGTTCTTCATTTACATGGTCAGTTGGCACCAAGTTTGCTTTGGAGCCTTAATTATAGACTACGGGAACTACATCTCTTATCACCTCTTCTGCCAATTCATTAGAGCCAAAACATAGTGAGCAGCTGCTGTAGCACCCCTGGTGTACCTGAGAGCAAGGTGTTTACTCTGCTGACTAATTAACATAAAACACAGAATTTCCCAGGATACATTATCCATCATAACTGTTAAAACTCTGCCGTTTAGACATTTTGTTCTAATCATAGTTTGCCTCATTACACAGTTAATGGTAAGATACAAAACCATCCAGGATGTTGTAATAAAATTAATTCACCACAATCCCATTATACCCAATCTTCTGGATAATATTGCACTTCTGTTTTCTTTCATTGGCCTAATCTTCCATTTCCCAAGCTAGTGAACAACCCTTTGATACGGTTTGATTAAGGTGTTACAATTAGTGCTTTGAATGTGCAATTAGAGATGCGTGAGAAGTCTAAAGTGTAGGAAACATCTTTAGCTAATGCCATATTTATCCAAAACAGGGTTTTTGCTAAAAGGAACTTATATTGAAAATATACATTTCAAAGTACTGTAAAAGAAATAAAAATGAAAATACACACTGTAAAAAAAGTTACACAAAGTGTTACACACTCACTGCAAAGTTATGAATAAAAATCATTCATGTAATGTGCATAAAATGTCATGTAAGTGCTTTACTGTGAAAACAATTTCAACTTAAAAAAGGTAGACCCAAAAATTATAATTCCCAAAGATATAGGGCCATATCATACACTCGGCGCAATGCGGCACAAGGCGCGACGCAAATGTTGTTTGCTAGTTTTAGCTTGACGCAAGTGTCGTTTTGATGTTTTTCACCACACTGTTTAAATAGCAAATGCATTTGCACTCATATGTGCGCCCATATGTGTTCTGGTCTAAAAAAGGAGGTGTGTTAAGGCGCATTGCTGGCGCGTTGCTATTTTGAGAAACTAAAACAGACTGCACAATAGACCAGCTGAAGAAAGAAGTCCAGCGCAGAGCACGTTAGATGTGCGCCTGGCTTAAACATTGCTTAATACACACAGGATGTACAGCAATACGCAAATATCTTTACAAATAAAAAATATTTAAAGGATTAAAAGTTTTACAAAAATAATATATTTTTCTTCATAAATATAAAAACCACTGCTTTTATGCCTTCTTCATCTCGGGGGGCTTTTTATAGTTTATTCATGACAATTTGCATTTGTATAATATTATTATAACTAGTAGTATTATTTATCATATGAATATTTATTTATTTTTTTGGTAAAAACACGCTTAGATTTGCGCATAGCATGTGTATTCGGAAATAACTCAGTTTTTTTTACCACACATCGTTATTACTGTTCATTTATTCGTTTGCTGGAAATCAGAACTGAATTTAGAGATAGTTTTGAAACAAATCTTTGCACTTAACAAACAAAATTAATTATGTAGGCTAATGGATGTCTATGCGAACAACACCTTTCCTTATCCGCGGAAGAGAGTAAAAGTGAAAGTAAAGAATAAGGAGGCGTCTCTCATTCTCACGCTGCAGATGCTCTGTTTAACTGTTTTCAGGCTAGTGAAATGCTCAGTTATTCCACTTACAAAGTCCGCCATGTAAATAGCAAATGCGCTATGGTGCGACAACTGACTCTTAAAGGGAATGGGAGATGGGACTCTGATTGGTTTAGTCTCAAAACACACCCATAACTCAATAAGAGAATAAGCTCAACCCTGTTAGACCATGCACTGCGGCGCAAAGCATAATTTTCCGTCCTTAAAATAGCAAAAGTGGATTCTGACATGCCCTTAATGCTTTTGCTCCCTGCGCTTTAGACTTTGCGCCTAGATTGTTAAAATAAGGCCCATAGTTTCCACTGGTTCTTTAATCTCTCCTCTTATCAAATTTTATCATGATTTTATTATAGTAAAAGTGTAGTGAACATAATTTTTCTGTTGCGTTAATTTGTGTATTACTACAAATATTAGGTTTAAACTGTACCCTGTTTTTAGTGTAGCAAAGCCATGGAGCTTTTATCTTTAATAAAATGTAGTTATTTCTCATAAAGGTCACTTGTACATTGAGTAGAATTACATCAACAGAAGATTAGAACCAATTTTTTACTTAACAATTTTTTTTTTTTAAACATTGTAACCTTTATTTTATTTGTTAAAGAGTGAGGAGGTCTGAGATTAACTAAAGGAACAAATTGGCAGAAGCTTTTCTTTGTGAACTTTTCTGGGTGAAAGTTTTGCTAAAAAAAAAAAAAAGTTTAACTCAATGAAGATAAACTTGGTTTAGATTAAGTAAACGTGTTAAATGTAGTTGTTACTGATTTTTGCCAAACTAACAACAAAAAATATGACATGTGACACTTTGAAATTGTATATAAGGTAAAATATACTGCAATATATTCCCTATTGATTTAGAAGTGATTGAAATGATTTACACATTTCTTCTGTGTTTTCTTCAACCCAGGCTCATTCTGAAAAGGTAGCACTATATACATTTCTGGAAATCGCAAAATACGTCCCAGGGGGTACGTTTTTTGCAGTTTTTGTTTTCGTAAATCCACCAGAGGTCGCTGTGTACGCTTTTTGAGATCTCAAATTTCTCTCATGAGCGACATTCCAAAAAATCCAACTGACAGTTTTAAAAAGTAATCCAGAAAAAGGAAAAGCCCTCGCCTGATTTTTACCACGTTTTCAGATTTGACCACATTCTCACCCTGTAACTTATTTGTTTATTTTACTTTTTGGTTTCTGGTTTTGTCTTATTTTTGGAACAGTTCTTCACTGGACGTTCTGCTGAGCTAAGCTGTCAGCTGGTAAACACGAAAGGAAACGAGTCAGACCGCCCTGTAGCATTCGTTTAAATATGAAATGCAGCCATGCGTACGTCTGGCTACATAATTTGCTATCTCCAGAAATGTATATAGGGGGATGTTTTTAAGAACAAAAACACAGAGATCTGTGTTTTTTTCTTGATAACTCAAAGCCCTTTACACATTTAGGGATAAATTTACAAGTAACTTTTGCAAAGAATATTTCAGCTCAAAAATTGCCTACCATACCATAAATAACCAAGATAGCCATGTCTTGAACATCATAAACAGTATGAATTGTGCAACTGACATTTAACAATTTAAAAAGCTAACTTTGAAATGTATGCTTAATATCTGTTCCCACTACTGGGTTGCGGCAGGGAGGGCATTCATGCGTAAAACATATGCTGGATAAGTTGGCGGTTCATTCCATTGTGGTGACCCCTGATAAATAAGGGACTAAGTCGAAGGAAAATAATGAATTAATGAATGCTTAATATCTGTAAAGTGTCTGTATCTGTGGAAAAAAATCCAAATTTTGCTTCTTTAAATGTTAAAAGTCAGTTGCATAATTCAAAATACATTAAAGCTCTGCCCTGCTTGATCTGATTGATTATTAGTCACTTGGACATTGTATTGTTTGATCACAGAGATAGACCAGCCTTAACTTTTAAAATGGTTTGCTAACTACAAGAAATAGGATCAGCATCAAAATCAAATAATGAGCATTTCCAATTATTGAAGGAATTGTCATGGCCTAGTACATCCAGATCCACAGTGTAAACAAGCACAGTACAAGCCACTTTAGTTAAAGAGCCGATTCAGATGTTTGGATCAAAGCGGGGGTCCCACTACAGTATGTTCAGAACGGTGTCTGCTGTATACTCCAAAAATCTGAGCACTAAGAATCAGCAAGATGGCAAATTTTGTAATGCAAATTGTATTCAGCACAGATTTGCGGTGCTACCTAATTTGCATAATTCCTTTAGTGAATTGGGCAGTAAAACAGCACATGCAAATAAATGTCAATTACAGCCGCCAAAATGAATTCCTAGTGAATTCTCTGCTTAGATTTGTACTGTTCACATTCCAGTATTCCAAACTTGTTTTTTATTTTCTGGAACACTTAGTAATTTGGGACAGTGTTGCTTTCTACTGCATGAAATTTTTTGCTGAATGCAATATATCTACTGTCATTTCTAGCAAAAAAAAATCTTATTGCAATATTTGAACAGAAAGTGATTGAATAGCAGACTGCAGACTGCACAGAATTTTTTTTTTCTTTAAACTAGCAAAATAATTGGCCAATGGCACAAGTTAAATAATCATGTTTTTAGTTTTTTTTTTAAATATTTAGAATTGCATATTTAAGAATATATAATATATATATATATATATATATATATATATATATGACAAAACAGATTTATTAAATAGATTTATTTATTAAAATATTTTAGTCACCAAACATATTTAGAAATCAAAATATAATACAATTAAATTCAAGCAAATTATTGCCAAAACTAAAAAATTACAACCTAGGAAATTTCAACAAAATGTTTATATTTTTTTGCTTCTCTTGATTTTCCCTCTTTTTTAAATTTGTATTTAATATTTTTCTATAACATATACATTTGGGTGTTCTAGTTTTTGGACTGTTATCATAAGTTATTTAGTTTGATAAGCTCCAGATTTGGCTTCAGTACTAACTAATCTAATGTATATGCAATAATATATTATTGTATAGTTTTCTATTAAAAGTCAGTTGATGTCCAACCTGGAGCAGCACTCAAGACATTATTTTTTAATTAAAAGGTACAGTAGCCAAAATCATGTTCCATTTGTGAATAGAAAATTGCATATTTTGCAACAATTTCCAATAACATATAACAACAATGTAAATGTCACGATAGCAGCATGAAAACATGTTGCTAAAACATGCTAATTGCATTAATGTTTGAATCATTGCAGTAGGTGGAAGTGTTAGTTGCACACAGTTAACAAGCACCAATAACATTTTTGTCAGAAGTAATCTATTATTAAAAGGGTTAGTTCACTCAAAAATGAAAATTCCGTTATTAATTTCTAACCCTCATGCCATTCCAATCCCCCGAGGCATTTGTTCAGAACACAAATCAAAATATTTAAGATGACATCTGAGACCTCTCTCATTCTCCATAGACAAAAACGGTCCTGAGACATAACAAGTCCAGAAAAGGAACCAAAAAATTTAATTGCCGAAACAGTCCACATGACTTCAGTGCTTCAACTGTAATCATATGAAGCTCCAAAAACACTTCTGTGCAAGTGTTTTAAGTTTTGCGTGCACTAATCTTTTAATTTAGCAAAATTTACTTTATATACTGTACACTGAAAAAAGATTAATATGATTTATACATTTTTTAAGGTAAGTGGTTGCAAACTATTTATATGGGCTGAATTAAAACAAACAAATTAAGATGAGCATTATTAAATTTAATTTGTTTGCTTAAATTCAGCCCAAATAAGTAAAATAAGTGATGTGTATGTCACAATCACTAGTGATCCAGCCTGTGCAGATCGCTGGTAAACACACAGTATTGCATAGAACTACAAATCTGCCATTAAATGGACTACAATATCCACTCATGCACCACTCACACACCTAGCCTAGATCCCCATTAATTGCAAACAGACACAGCTGAAGCTCTTCAGGACTCATTACACAGACTATATATACACTTCTCAAACAGACACATGTTGCTGAGTCTTGTTATACAGTTTGTGAACATTACAACGCGTTTGCCTTGTCTTGCCCTGCCTTTCCTTCTGTGTTTTTGAATCTTGCTTTGTTTTGTTTGTTTTATCCTGTCTGCTGACTGCCTTTTGACCATGCGCCTGTTATATGACCACGACTCTGGAATGGTCCGTATACATTAGATTAGATTAGATTAGATTCAACTTTATTGTCATCACACATGTACAAGTACAAGGAAACGAAATGCAGTTTAGGTCTAACCAGGAGTGCAATAGCAGCAAGTGCAGGATACAGGTATAAGTTATAAAGTGCAGTTATAGAAAAACTATGGTGATATTTACAAATGGATGTACTATAAACATTATATACAGGTTGTATTAGCTATGAACAGATTTACAATAGATGGATAAATGTACAGGTTGCTATTAATAATCAGAAGTGTGCAGATAGATAAACATAATTACAAATGTATATGTACAGTGGGTGTGTACATAATTACAAATGTACATGTGCAGTAGGTATGTACAGTTCAAATAAATGAATCAGTGCAATGAATATGTGCAATTTTTAAATGTGCAAATGTTAAGTAGTGCAGTGATTATGAGGAGTCTGAGTTATGAGGAGAGTGGGGTGTGTATTAAAGGGGCAAAAAGTCAGTGGGGAGCAGAATATAAAAGGGAGACAGCTCTGGGGAAGAAGCTGTTCTTTAGTCTGCTGGTTATTGTCCGGGGGAGCCTGAAGCGCCTGCCAGAAGGCAGGAGAGAAAACAGTCTGTGAGCAGGGTGAGAGGAATCTTTAAGAATACTGCGTGCTCGGCGCAGACAGTGTTTCCTCTGGATGTCCTCTATGGCTGGCAGTATGGTCCCTGTGATGCATTGGGCAGTTTTCACCACCCGCTGCAGTGCCTTACGCTCCGCAACAGAGCAGCTTCCATACCAGACTGTGACACAGTTCGTCAGGATGCTTTCTATTGTGCAGCTGTAAAAGTTCACCAAGACGGCTGATGACAGCTGGTTCTTCTTAAGTTGCCTTAAGAAAAATAGGCGCTGGTGAGCCTTCTTGACCAGGCTGGAGGTGTTGGTGGTTTGCTCCTGTGTTGACTGTTGCTTACCTGACCATTCTGTTTAATAAACCTGTGTTTGGATCCACACTCCCTGTTGTCAGCGTAACTTCACATTACAGAGTATTTATATAGCGCATTTATCGTGTAATGGTCATACACCCAAAGTGCTTCACAATCATGAGGGGGGTCTCTTCACACCACTACTAGTATGCACTTGGATGATGCTACAGCAGCCACAGGACAACAGCGCCAGTGCGCTTACCGCACACCAGCTATAGGTGGAGTGGAGAGACAGTGATACAGCCAGTGATGATTGGGAGGCCATCATCGTAAGGGCAGATTGAGGGACTTTGGCCAGGACACTGGGGTACACCCCTACTCTTTGCGAGAAGTGCCATGGGATTTTTAATAACCACAGAGAGTCAGGAACTCGGTTTAACGTCTCATCTGAAAAACGACGCCCACTGACAGTATAGTGTCCCCTTCACTTGTCTGTGTGAGTCCTAATGCCCCAGTAAAAGTACTTTACTTTTACTGGGGCATTAAGACTCACACAGAATGCAGGTTGAGCACCCCCTGTTGGCCTCACTAACACCACTTCCAACAGCAACCTAGTTTTTCCATGTGGTCTCCTATCCAGGTAATGGCCAGGCTCAGCCCTGCTTAGCTTTAGTCAGTAACCGGTCTTGGGTTGCAGGGTGATATGGCTGTGGCCCTTAATATAAATTTTTTTGCAACCACTTACATAAAAAAAAGTTTAATTAATCCAATTAATCATTTTAAGGGAGCACAGTGGCGCAGTGGGTAGCACTCACAGCACAGCAAGAAGGTCACTGGTTCGAGCCCCGGCTAGGTCAGTTGCCATTTCTGTGTGGAGTTTGTATGTTCTCCCCATGTTGGCCTGGGTTTCCTCCGGGTGCTTCGCTTTCCCCCACAGTCCAAAGACATGCAGTACAGGTGAATTGAATAAGCTAAATTGGCCATAGTGTATGTGAGTGTGTGCAAAAGTGTGTGGGTGTTTACCAGTGTTTTGTTGCAGCTGGAAGGGCATCCGCTAAATAAAACATGTGCTGGATAAGTTGGCGGTTCATTCCGCTGTGGCGACCCCAGATTCATAAAGGAACTTAGCCGAAAAAAATGAATGAATGAATGAATGAATCGTTTTATTTCAGTAATAGGCAAACCTATATTATGAGATTGGGTTGAAATATCATCTTTTGTAATCATAAGATTATTTATGTTAGATCACACAGTACAAATTCTCATGTACCATGACCTCGCAAATGCTTTCATGGCAACCGTTTCTCTTTATTAAAGCATTTGTTGAAAGCTAGACTGAGGTTATTGGTCCTTGTGTTGTCTGAAGATCCATCTCAATGTGCTAAGCGGTAAATAGATATTCTTTCAATTTATTGCCTATTTATAGGGCCCAAGAGCTCCCTAACTGACCCTGACATGTAGATTCATTATCCTTATCTTCCCCAAAAAAGCAGGTTTACTGTTTTTATAGCTTGATTGATGGTTTGGATAAAGGATCAGTGCTGTGGGACAGGTTATTCAGGTGCTGCCGCCGGCTGATTCAGACACTAGCAGTCTGACTGATGGGAGCCTTTCTGGGCATCGCTGATATCTATGATCCCATCAGTGGCTCTGGCTGAGGTGGACACAGAGACAGAGTGGTCCTCGCTCTCTCAAGGGTTGGTACCTGGCATGCAGCCGCTGGAGTGCAACAAGTGTTCTTGCCGATCACATGTCATTATTTCGGTATGGACATTGGTACCCAAGATCTTCAGGCAGAAACTCATTCAACCACCAGGATTACATAGGAATTGTGAACCTGTCATTACTATCTATGACTTGGTGTATGGCATGGAAGCAAATCTCAAAACCCAAAGAAAATCTCAATTTTGCCACATCGATTCAGAAGTAATATTTCTAGTTTACAAGAAAAGAAGAAGAAACCCCCCCCCAGAGATGTCTTATTTGACAGAATAGCACTGCAATGGGGTTTCTATATTTGAATTCCACTGTCTCTCTCTCTCTCTCTCTCTCTCTCTCTCTCTCTCTCTCTTTTTCTCTTGACTCAGAAGATAAACTATAAATGGAAACTTGTATTACCTTTTGGTGATTAATTTACTCAACAATGGGGTTTTGTGAACCTGAAAATAATTTAGAAAATAGACTTCCAAAGTGCATGCTTTTATTTCTTAAATACAATTAAAGGGATAGTTAGCCTAAGAATTTTATTTGTATCATTATTTACTGACCATTTACTCACTTGTTCCAAACCAGTATGAATTATTTCTTCTGTTGAACACAAAATAAGATATTTTGAAGAAGTTAAAAAGCTGTAACCATTCACATACAGAGTGATTTTCTTCAAAATATCGTCTTTTATGTCCAACAGAAAAAAAAGCCACTCATAAATGTTTTATTAACACTTGAGGGTCAGTAATAGTGAGTCAATTTTCATTTCTGGGTGAACTACAGTGTCTCTTTATACTTGTATTATGCGATTTAGTGAAAATAACATCACATTTTTTTTCTCATGCTGTGTCCAAGTCCTCCAGGGAAACTTTTCGCTAACACTTTATTTTGATGGTCCATTTGAGTATTAGTAGACTGTCTGCTTAATGTCTGTTGATACTGCTGCTAAACAGACATTTAACTGACTTAAAAAAACTTTGCAGGTACATGTCAACTTACATTAACCCTAACTTCAACCCTAACTCCAACCTAACAGTCTACTTTTAATCCAATGAGAATTATTTGGCATGTAGATGCAATGCAACCTAAATTCATCAAAATAAAGGGTTTTCTTCAGTACATTCATGTTTGTAAATGTACCTTGATTATTCTCTATAGTTTACGGGATTACACCAGTTCATTGACACTTTATTGCACAAACAGAAATTTCTCCCAATAACATACAGCATTTAAGAGTTTGATTTTAATAGGACGTGTAGTAAAATGCATAATGTAGGTGCATTGTAGAATCCAAAAGTTATTTAATAATGGATTCAAAAGAAAGCACAGGAGATCAACAGACAAACAGCACAACCATGTTTGGCAAACACAAAAGAACAGCAGATAAATGAAAACTCCAGGCTTAAATATGCTGGAAGAAAAGTAACAGATGTGGGAACAAATTTAAAATCAAGCATACTAAGTTGTAGGGAAGAACTAAAACAGGCCAAATACAAACCAAACAACATAACTTAAACAGAAAATACATAAACACATAAAATTAATATTTATCATAAAATGCCCATGCCTAAGGAGTTTCCTGACTTTACAAGGTCTACAAATGAATTGTAAAAATATGAACATTTTATTTAGAAATTATTATTATTTGAATTCACTTATATATCTGTGGAAATCATTGTTTTTTTGTATTTTTATAAATAACAGCTTTAAAGAAAGCTTTATAGAAAAAATGAAAAATGTAGGTTTGATATACATTTTTATATGGTGTAGCTTATATTAATGTTTATTTTGTGTTAATATTATTCATAATTCTTTATTTATTATAAATTATTTTACCTATTTTTTATGAATTTGTGACCCCAAATTTCCCAATTTTATGGTAAACTACCATATTTTATTAATTTATAATGTCAACACCAATTTTTTTTATACAAATAACTACACATTAGCAATGGATCACTCATCGGTGTGTCTATTATTATTATTATTATTATTATTATTATTATTATTATTATTATTA
>CAIGQZ010032400.1:4296239-4310870 GCA_903798205.1 Danio tinwini
TATTATTATTATTATTATTATTATTATTATTATTATTATTATTATTATTTATTCATTCATGCATTTTCTTTTCGCCTTAGTCTTAGGCTTAGTATTATTCAGGGGTCGCCACAGCGGAATAAACTGGCAACTTATCCAGCATATGTTTTTATGCAGCGGATGCCCTTCCAACCTCAACCCAACACTGAGAAACAACCATACACTCTTGCATCTTGGCCTTACATCTTCCTAATGTAAAATTAAAAGCAATAAATTCACACAAATGCCGATGTCCTGCAGATTTTAGCTCTAACTTGTGTCAACACACCTTCACAGATGTTTCTAGAAAGCCTATAGTAAGAGCTTGATTACTGTAGCTAGCCCAGGTGACTCTGATTTGGGTTGAAACTAAACTTTGCAGGACACCAACCAATGTAGAGTTAATTAGCTATTTTTGTAATTAGACTTTATTAGTAATAATAATTAAAAACATTTTTTTGTATTTTTTTATTTTAAATTCACAATCCATCAAACAAATCTTTTTACCATTTTTTATATGAATTGAGTAATTGTGCTTGTGAATCAGCTGCCATTTCACTGGGAAGTGTTATTTGAACAGGTCCTCTCTCACAGCGCTCATCATCTGACAGCTGTTTCAGCCAGACAACAGAATCGCGAAAGAAGCTGCATTTGTCGTATTTCTACTTTTTTCCCCAAATGTTCTCAAAATTCTCCCTCTTGCACACTCTACTCTGTTCGTTGGCAGACTGGTGTTACTAAAATCTCTGGGATTGTTAACAACAGCAAGAAAATAATAAACGGTCCATTTAAAATATAAAATTTAAAACAAAGGAGACGCAGATCGGTTTGACTGTAACGTTGCCAGTGAAATACCTGACGCTCGCGGTGCTAAAACATTTGCCGTCGGTATGCAGAGGAATGATCTGCTCTCAATGCTGCATGTGTGAGAGACAGCTATGTGGTGCTTAGCCGTCTTTGAGTGAGGGGGAGAGACGGGAAAGACTAACGGCATTACCCGCAGCTTGTTGAGAAGAGTAACGTTAGGAACAGCACGGGCAACGAAAATCTCTAAAAATCTCCAGTAACTCCTAAAAACATTCGCTAGTCACTTTTTTTTTAATTTAGGGGGGTGTGAAAGTCACAAAGTTGACAACACTGGCTGGCAGCGTCTTTGATTAAAGTGCTTACATCTCGCGCATATGTGCTGTACGGAAGGAACGTTCCACCAGGGGGCCCCTGGTTGTAAAAACAATGACGTTAAAATCTTAACGGTTATAGACAGATTTTACAACATACGATAGAAAATGTATAAAAGAGCTATATGTTTAATATAGGCTTCTTGGCATTGGTCTGGGGCCTCTAATTCCCCAGGGCCCTAAGCGGCTGCTTACCTCGCTTATTGGTTAAGTCTGCCCCTGACACTACGGACAATTTAGCTTACCCAATTTACCTATATTGCATGTCTTTGGACTGTGGGGGAACCCAGCAGAAGCACCCAGAGGAAACCCACGTGTACATGGGAAGAACATGCTAACTACACACAGAAATGCCATATTGATTTTTATTATAAATATTTAATTTTCCATCACAATGGTTCTTTTCTATAAAACTGCATGCAGTAATATGGTTTCTTTATCCATTTGATGGAGTTGAGTGAATCTTTTGATGTCATTTAGTCTTCACATGATAAATGAAAAACTTAAAACCTGTTTAATGACCCGAGCCATGAATGAATCAGTTGTGGCTCAGATTGTATACACAGTAAAATACTACAACATGAAGAAATTAAGGTAACTTACTCATTTTTACAAATTTAAGTGGACTGAACATAAATCAATTAATTCCCATCCCCACATAAAAAACTCAAGAATTGTGTTGATTCTGCTAATTTTAAATATGTATTCTGATCAAGCAGCAAATATCTGTTTTGAGTGTCACATGATGAATGAATGACTCAAAAACCCAAAGACTCAAACGGAGAATTAATCACAGCTCTTTCCAGTTTAGACTGCATGCATTGGTTAAGCTTGTGACATTGTTAGCTTTACACAAATGAACGTCTCAAGCTTGAAGACTGGTCAGATAGGAGGTGAGTTGAGCGAATCAAACACAAGACCCTTGTTTAAATTAATTATTATTTTATCTTAGCACATTATAGTTCTGATTTGTTTGTAGTGTTATTAGCATTTGCACTAGTTGTCGATAAATTTGGGAAGCAATGCAATAAAATGAATTTGAATGAAATATTGGGAAATTGAAAAGATCCATTCATCTCATTAAAAGAGACTCAAAAATCTGAGTTGGTAAATTGATTTGAACTTCCAATCACTACTACACATTGTACCTGAAAAAATAGCTTGTCCACAAGCAAAGGAACATTAATATTTAGGTGTGCATTGTCATTCAGACAGCATCATGTAGTACTACACATAAAATTTAATTAAAGTAAAAACATTATTTATTAAATATGTAACATAATAGTCTAATACTGTATAAATAACAAAAACAACTTTAATTAACCATAGTAATGTAATCAAAAAAACATAAAAAGTGATGTGCCATGAAGGAAATTCTGGGAAAATCAATTTAAAATTACTCACCTTGAATATTAAAGAGCACCTATTTTACCCCTTTTTGATAATTTAAGATAAATCTTTTGTGTCTCCAGAATGTGTCTGTGAAGTTTTAGCTCAAAATACCCATCAGATTATTTATTATACCTTTCTGAATATGGGAATTTGAGCTGTTATGACATTGTAGCCTTTTTTGTTGCCTGTGCCTTTAAAGCAATTGAGCTGGTTCTCCCTGCCCACTGTTCCCATGTGCGTGACAGAGCTGTGGCCTACACTTAGATATACAGCACTGTGACAGACAAGAATAAAGCAGACCTCCCTTACTACAATAAGAAATGTCCCAACTGTTATGTGATATATTTGTTGTGGACTTAATTCAAGACTTTCTGCAATGATAAGTCACACAAAATGTTGTTATAAAGTATGTGCGAGCACACACACGTTTAGCTTTGCACTGTTTTTGCACGGCAAATGTGACAGGATAAGCATTAATATACACTGCTGTATAGATATCTGTTCGGTTAATGTACAAAATAAATTGATTTAACGTCCACAAACCAGGATTGAAGTGTCTAGGCTAGTTAATATGCATCTGTCAATCAATTAGGTGGGCGGGAAAACCGCACTCCTACATCACGTTGCAGTGGGTTTCAAAACTGCAGGGATTTGGTTCCTATTTTAACGTCAGGAAATTAAAAAAAAGAGACTTAAGGCGTACTCACACTATGCTATCCGAACCTTGCCCAGGCCCGTTTCCCGGGTCGTTTGAGAAGTGTAAGTGCTCTGAATCGAGCTCAGGCACGGTTCACTTAGGTGGCCCTAGCCCAGTTGGAAGAGGTGGGCCTGAGCGCGGTTCACTTGGGCTCAGGCGCGGTACGCTTACAGTGTGAGTGCAAGCGTGCCTGAGTCCAAAACTGAAAGCGAGACGTGACTTTTAAGGGACTGTTTGATATGGATTAATTAATCAATCGTACTGTTTAATGAACGCAATGAACGTCATAGTTTATTAAAGACGCAAACCCCTCACTGCACGACAGCTGCGCCTTCAGCAAACCTTCTAATTCCTGCAGCACGAGGACTTTATGATTGTTTATGAGCGTCAAAAATTGCTAATCTGTTCGGCGAAATATTTGACTGCGTGTCATCGCATATCAAACGACTAAAACAATATAACTAAAGAAATCTCCACTGTGCTGAGAGAGAGCACTTACTGAACAGCTCATCATTGATGATGTAAGCGTGCCAGGTCCGACTGTAATGTGACTGCAGGCCATCGAGGGAGTCAGGAGGGCTGACAAGTGTGCTTTGTCCTGGTTCAAGGCAACAGTACATAGTGTGAGTACGCCCTTATTGTGATTCTATCACTTCAATATAACAATGGACACACTATACCTACACACAGTTCTGTCCAAACCACTTACAAAAAGTTGATTTTCATCATAGGTGCCCTTTAAGGAAATTTACTGTAGAATTTTTACAGTTTCTTTTTACAGTTAAAATCACAGCCATTTTTTTACAGTGTAAAGTCAGCAATAGCTGACTAGTCATCTAGTGAAAAATAAATATTTGCACAAATTCTAGTCTGTGATGTTCAACTGTGTAAAATGATAAAGTAGGACAGATCGCCCACTTCATTTTATTTATTTATTTTTTTCTCAAGGGAAATTACAGATCCAGACACACATATTCAGTAACTCTAAAAATGCACACATACACACACTAACTGGCCACTTTCTCTAGACGACTTCTACATTCATATCCCTTGCGGTTTAAAGTCAGGAAAGCCTCTCTCAAAAGCTTTTCCCATCCGTGAACTCTCAGCACACAGTGTGACACTGATGGCTTCCGCTCTGCGATACATTTAAAACTTTAATAATACTTTAATGTTTAAAATGAAGGGTGCGCAGAGCTGACCTCATATGATAGTGGATGACTGCAGCTGCCCGATAGTCTCGGCATGGAGATGGACGCGTACGAGCTGAACGTGAAGGAGGAAGTGAAATGTGACCACGAGCTGAATCATATTTGCCTCTTGCTGCAGAAATGAGCAAAAAGTGTCTTCATCTGTAATCTTTAATTTTATAAGCACCAAATCACACCTAACAGCAAGATGGTTGCTGGTTTGAGTCCCAGTTAGACCAGTTGGCTTTTCTGGAGTTTCCTCTGGGTGCTCCAGTTTCCTCCACAGTTCAAAGACATGCGGTACAGGTGCATTGAATAAACTAAATTGTCCTTAGTGTATGAATGGGTGTGTATGGGTGTTTCCCAATACTGGGTTGCAGCTGGAAAGGCATCAGCTACGTAAAACATATGCTAGAATAGTTGGTGGTTCATTCTGCTGTGGTAAGCTCTAAATTAATTGGAATTAATTACATTTTAAAACACTTTAAAAGAGAAAACTTTTATTTTGAATTGTAAAGTAAGATTGTTGTTTATACTGCACTTAGAACAGCATTGCATATACTCCTTAACTGTGTAATTACAAATAAATTTATTCCCAAACCTACACAAAATCCAGATAAGTTCTCTTTTCTCACTGATCACTCCTGCAGAACTGAACAAACATGTTTTGTACATGTCTCTTCATGGACGTTTGCCCTTGTATGCGCCATAAGCCTTCTGAATCCATAAGACATCATTGTGTGAGGAAAAATACAGTCATTATAATCATATTATATTCCCTTATAATTTGTCTCTCTTTTGAGTTCATTGTGTGAAAAAAAACCATAAAAAAGTTTCCACCTTTGTGATTCACTGAAAAAATAACAGTATGCAGCTCGAGAGCGAATAACTCATACATTTTAATTTTCATCTCCTGAAGACTGCTCATAAACCACAATAACAGAAGGGGAAAAAAATTGACCGGCTATGTAATGCTTCTGTTAGGCAAGGCATCAACTGTAAATAATGAATTATAGTGTAAATCTTTCGGCAGCCTTTGTGTTCTCTGGTAAAGCATCATTCAGGCCTCAGAGGTCTGTTATATTTAAAGGCAGATGCTCTGAGGAAGACATCTCAGTCATTTCAAGAGCATTAAGTAAACAGTGACAGTTATCATAATTTCCCGAGCACCTAAGGGGGCTCAGTAGGGCACAGCGAGCTTTTAGACAGACGAAGGAAATTCCTTCGCCTCTGGAGTCCGCTCAAACAAACAAGCAGATGATGTCTCCAACAAGAACACTTTATCAAAAATACATACAGGCTCTCCGGGGTGGTTTCTTGAATAAGTTTACAGGGCTTGAGCTATTCACTGCACAGTCATTGTGATACACGCATACTGCACCAACTTGTTCTCACTCATTTTTTAACACACTGGTATTCCTTAGGTGTCATTAAAATGTTCAGGGTATTGTGTTACTTCCAGTTGTTTGTTTTATTTGTCAGACCAAGACGTATTTAGTTCCGCATGAATGTAGGAATTAGTTTGCACTGAATGACTTGACTGAAGTAAACGCGATGCTCTATGACATTGTTTACAAGTGGAGGTTGAAACAATGATTTAATGACTACACGAGATGATCATTGGAGTTTATTTTGTGCTGTAACTAGTAGTGAAAAGAAAGAAATTATGCTCTCTCATTTGTAGGGATGTGACGATTCACCTGACTCACAATTCTATATGATTGATGATACTAATCTTAGGATTCATGATCCAGTCATGATTTTTACAAAATTATTTAAAACAAATTAAAGGGGTAGAGCCCTTTCATTTTTTTCTTAAATGCTGCACATTTTTTGCTAAATAATACATTTTCTGACATAACCAAATAGCTATTTTAAAAACAAAAAACAAAAAAATAATAAAAATAATACAAACTAAAGAAGACTCATTAATATAAACAAACTAAAACTGTTACTGTGCTGGGATTTTACATTTTTAAAAGGAAATAACAGATTATCTATGTTTTCTGGCATAAGCTGAGGTCATCGCATATTTACAATGTCCCCTGCTGATGAAAAAAAAAAAGTTGAACATGATTATGTAGGTGAATAATTAATATTACTTGTATAATTAATTAGTATAAGTATCAGTGTGATACATTTAAGAAAGATTTTTTATATATTCAATAATCGCCAATTGGTGAAGTATTGTTCCTCGCAAGTGTCGCCACTGGCTTGCATGGCTCGGAACCTGTAGAGCTGCGCATCGATGGATTTGCTCTTCAGTGTTCGAACTCTCAGCAGTAAATATTAAACCACACTGAACTGAACTAAACTGAACTGAACTTCAACGCTGAAAACTGAACTGACACTGTTTCAGTTTACTAAAATCTTCTATGTAAAGCTGCTTTGATACAATCTACATTGTAAAAGCGTTATAGAAATAAAGATAAATTGACTTGAATTGAATAATAATAAGCAAATGATTCAAATATGCATAAACTAATGAAAAGGAGAGAGTAAAAATAGTCTAATACCTGGTTATGTAACAGAACAACTTTCTCTTCACACTTTTTGCTATGAAAACACTGAAGCACTGTGTGATCTCTGTAGCACTCGTCAGAGCAAGCGGAGTTGCCAATCCTCTGGTCCGCTTTGCCTTTTTAATAGCTTTTTGCATATAGAGGTCTGTGACAGTAGTTTTTCATCCTGCTAAAGGTTTATGTGCATCATATTCGTTGTTCTGTTATTGTAGGTAAGTGTCTTTTTGCCGTATTTGCACACAGTTTGTGTTGCCATTTTACTCTGCCGCCACACCTCTTGCTCACCGCTGATGAGTAGGTAAACCGAGAGTGCGCCTGTAAACACAGCACCACCTCTGTTCAAAACATGTATCACTATTCATTCAACATTTGTATCGATGTGAATCATCACATATTTTAATCGATTTTTAACCGATTCATGGTGAATCGTTACATTGAGCATTGAGCATTCGCTACATTGAGCATTGCTATCATTTGAACTGAGGCGTCTATACAGCAATTTGTCACAACAAAGTTGCTGTTTACACTAGTGCGTTTTCATTTTAAAATGTATAGGTTTTGTTATGGTTAGGCTTCTCAGCAGACACAGAACATTATTAGAAATTAATATTAGGTTAGATTTAGGTCACCAGCATCTAAGGACAGTGTTATTTTGACGTCCAATAACAATGTGAAATGACGTTGATATTTTGTTGATTTTAGGTTGTGTTAGAAAGTGACCAAAATCCAACGTTGAGCCAACATCTTTTACCAACATCAAATTGATGTCAAATACTGACATTTATTCGTCAGATATGGCAACCAAAATCCAACATCATATTGGGAACGTCCATACAACTATAAGCTGTAACATCATTAGACGTTTAATTTTGTTGTTTTTAGGTTATGTTGGAAAGTGACAAAAATGCAATGTCTGTCCGATGTTGGACATTGACGTCAGCCTGACGTTGGGTTCTGACGTCAACCTGATATTTATTTCCAAACAAATGCAACATCCCACGATGTTGGGGTACAATGTCAATCTGATGTCATGTTGACGTCCTGTGCCTGCTGGGTTGTGTCTACACTAACTGCCAAAATTGGAGCATAAAGAAAATGAAGACTAAAAATGCTGGTGTCAGTACACTTGTCAATACAAACTTTTGAAAATGAACTCATTGCTATCTATAATCGCTCTCTGATTTGTCTTGTAGATTGGTGTTTCCCAACCCTGTTCCTGAAGGCACACCAACACCACACATATTCAACCGTAATCAAACACACATGATTTAACTCATCAGGGGTGCGTTTCCAAAAACCATCGTTAGCCAACTAAGGTTGCAAGTTCCGTCGTTACAAACATAGTTTGTTGATTTGACGTTTTTCTAAATCCATCAATCCAATGAACTTTCGCAAACTGCGTCGCAAACTTGTATGCTTGCAACTACACCTCGGGAGCTGTAGTTAGAAACATAGTTCCTGGCTGTGTTCTATTCCCAGTTACCCCCTCCCCCCGCCCTATTAGTTTGGAACATTCTAACATTTGAACTTGGAATTATAAAAAAGGCATTAAAGTAATTTCTCTTAGGTGTAATTTGCTTTCAAAGTATTTTTACAGTTCAGTTTTAGTGATCTTCATGTTTACAATGGCGCTCCCTTCGTAGTGCACTTTGAAAACTTTGATGTCATTTTGAACAAAGCCGTGGCTTATGACGAAAGCTATAGGTGACCAATTCACTTCCTTAACATATAAAAGCAGAATTTGTTATGTCTCCAAAGAAACAGGCTCTATATGTGCTATCTACATATACAGTATTTCAATTAATATGGAAATTGAGTGCATGTTTTTATCTAAACTAATATTGGATTGTTTTTTTTAAATGCGTGTGCATGTAAAAACAATATAATTTGCGCAAAGAAATTATGAGGTTCTTCTCTAAAGAAGTTGTTAACACCCCATTTAGAGCATCATTATGGGAGTTTTACGTTATAACTAATGTGGTTCAAACGATGGATCTGCGACAGAACTGTGGGGTTTTCCCAAATGATGCATCGTACTATGATAGTGCAGCTGCGAGTTACATCGTTGTTTGGGAAACGCACCCCAGAACATTGGAAGAGACTACAAAACCTGAAACTAATGGGTCAGATAAGGGAGACCATGAGTGATAAGGGATATCATGATTTACAGTGTGAATAGATATTGTTTTTCTGAAAAATTTGTAAAAATGGCAATATAAAAGGAATTTTTTAATGAAAATTCACAAGTGTAAAGTGGCAAAACTGCATTTATAGATTGAATGGCCTGACCAAATGAACAGAATTTGAAATATCAGTTTGGCTTGTCACTGAAAGTAACAACACACAAAACTTCTGGTGATTATAATTTATGATGTGCTATATAATGTCTGATAAAGTTAAATAATACAATCAACAAGCAACTAACTAAAGCATAGGCTGAAATCTTAGTATATAGGAATATATATTGACATTATTATATTGAGGAATCTATATTTGATTCAGATGTATAGTGAATGAAAAGACCTCTATGAAATCTGTACATCTATTTCCTTTTTGGTATGCTCTGTATGCAAAGAACAGAAAAAAATATGCTTTTAATCGCTGAAATTGTTTCCACTGCATTAACAAAATCATTAAAAAAAACATTTGAATAGTCCTTACAATTTACATATCAGCTAATGGCATTTCACTGTCAAACCTGATGCTATGATTCTTAATGCAGCATTTTTAAAACGTGTTTGTGATTGGAATGGTACAGATGGAGATGCTAATGATTCAATTCTTCAAAAACAACTATTTAGTCTCTCAAGATTTGGAACATTTGTAATTATTTTAATGAATTGTGACTACTTCTATCTGCCTCTTATATTATGTGTTTTATATTAACAGATGGTTCAGCTTAAGGCAGAGGTTGGGTTAGGTCTTTAAAAGTATCAAAACATGTTCTGTTTATAATCACACTATACTGTATATGTTCTAATGTGTGTGCATGTATGCATTGAAACGGTATGCTTGTGCATATACATTTTCCTTGAATGATGTTCTTTTTCTCCAATAAACATTTGATCGTGCATGCATGCACGGACGCACACAAATTAAAAAACATTATATTGTAAATACACTTATTTAATTAAAAGTCAGGTAAATTTTTATTCTGATGGCCCCATTTAGACATTTTGTTGACTGTAAGTAACTTAAAATTTTAAAAGTAAATATCAACTAGTAGTCATTACTTTTTTAGTAGAAATTATGTTAATGGTTTTAAAACCTAACCTAACAATAGTCAATAATCTAATCCAACCTAATCTAACAATAATCAGCTGAAAATACATTTCCTAAGCCCTTTTTATTTGTGTATCAACATCAAAGTATCTCATTGATAATTAAAAGTGACACCAAGGGTTCACTTTAAACATTACAATGTGATGAGTTAGAAGTGTGAATGGGTTGAACATACATGTGCCAGAAACACTTTATTTTGATGATCTTCTTTAGGGCTTTGACACAAGCTGACGCCAGAAGAAATGTGAGTACAGTCTACAGTCAACTGCCAGTTAGCATCTACAGTCTGTGACTGTTACTGTCTCTATACGCAAGTATGATTAGTCTATATTTATTATTCCAAAAGGAAACCAAAACTAGGTACAGGGGCACTCCAAAATTTCCAAAACTCCAAAACTGGCAGTGAGAAAAAGTCATTCCTTTTTAAAGAATTTTTTTTCTGCAGATGCCAATAGATGCAAATTCACAAGTTCGATTTGCAAAAAAGCCTGTGACTGGTGCAGATGGTGCAAGCTGACCAATATTCTGCAATAGTCAATGTTGTTTGATGACAGACTGTCAGCTTTGGACATTCTGTTGACTGCAAGGGTGAATTTAAACTGCCAGCACAGATCTCATCTTTTGACCAATTTTTTTTTTATCCCACTCGTTCACATTGACTTTAGACACAACTGATATCTGATATTTTTGTTTACACAAATGAACAGCCAATCATAGATCTCTCTCTCTCACACACATACTGATGCCATAAATCCAAAGCAATTCAACATGATCAGACAACAAAAAAGCCCCTATCAGGGTCTGACTAATGGTATACAATATTTGTGTTTAGCCTAATTTCCTTTACTTTCATATGGTTGACCCTTGGGTTTTGAATGGATGTTCTATTGAAATGTTTCATATAGTGGTACTATTATTACTTGCCAACATGGTGAAATTAAAATATATTGTGGATGTTTTACTGTGCAAAAATGGACTTACAGGGAAAAAGAGAGTCTAATTTACTACTATGTAGGTTTTGAATATATCTAGAAGTCAGAAGTGAAATGAAGTAATGGTAAGATTAGTCTTAGTTTATCTAAATGAAAAAGACATCAAATGAAAACAAAATCACCTGATTGCAGAGAACTATTCAGCTTATACTGTAGCTCTTGAGGAAGTGGTTGAAATCAAGTTTTTTTATCCAGTTATTCTTTCCTTACCAATATACAGATTTAGATATAAGTTTCACGTCCATAGGGTAAGCTAGATATAGGCCAATATTCAGTAGTTCAATATACAGTATTGTGAAAATGAACATGCACAATATTGATATTGTGGGCACTTCAAAATACTGTGAATTATTATTAATTACTTAAACGTTTATATTTTCTTTTAAGAATATTCAGATTGTTGTATTTGCAGTGGTTGTTATCACAGCACCAAATGCTTGAAGACTTAATAAGATTTATTTTTAAACATTAACATTTCACTGGACCAGCTTTATACCCTCACTCTGATGCTTGAGAGTTCATGGGAGTATACCTAACCAATTCACATGTGTTTTGTGGACATGAAGAAGGCATTTGACCGTGTCTATTGTGGCATTCTGTGGGGAGTGCTCTGGGAGTATATGGTCGGAGGTGCTCTTTTAAAGGCTGTCCAGTCTCCTGAAGCAGAAGTTTGGTTAGCATTTTAGGCAAAAAGTCACACTTGTTTCCAGAGCATGTTGGACTCCAGCAGGGCTGCTCTTTGTCACCGGATCTGATAATTATTTTTATAGACAGAATAGCTAGGGGCAGCCTAGGTTCGGAAACGATCTGGTTTGGGGACCACAGGATTTCATCTCTTGCAGATTATGTTATCCTTTTGCCATCATCAGGGCACTGGGACGGTTTGCTGCTGAGAGTGATGGGGCAGGGATAAGAATCAACATTTCCAAGTTCAATGCCATGGTGCTGAACTGAAAAAAAGTGGCTTGCCGACTTTAGGTTGGAGGAGAGCCCCTTACCCCAGTGGGGGTTCAAGTATCTTGGAGTTTTCTTAAGTGAGGGAAGAATGAAATGTGAGATTGACAGATGGATCTGTGCGGCAGCAGTAATGTGGCCAATGCACCGATCTGCTGTGGTAAAGTCAAAAGGCTAAGCTCTCGAATAACCAACCGGTCAATCTACATTCCTACCCTCACCTATGGTCATGAAGTTTAAATCATGGCCGAAAGGACAAGAACTTGGATGTCTGAAGTGGTTAAAATAAGTTCCCTTTGCAAGACAGCATTGAGCACCCTTAAAGATAGAATAAGAAGCTCTGTCACCCAGGAGGAACTCTGAGTAGAACATTGAGAGGAACCAGTTGAGGTGGCTCAGGCAACTGTTTCAGATGCCTCCTGGATGCTTATCTAGGGAGTTGTTCCGGGCTTGTCCCACCAGGAGTAGACTACAAGGAAGACCGAGGACATGCTTGAGGGACTATGTCTTTCAGTTTGCTAGGGAACACCTTGTGATCCCCCAGAGCAGCTAGAGGAAGTGTCTGGGGAGAGGGAAGTCTGGGGTTCTCTGCTGCTTCCCCCATGACCCCAGATAAGAGGCAAACAACAATGATTATGATAATGACATGCTAATCTGATCAATGCTGAAATACTGATAAAAAATTCTTTGACTATTTATATGAAAGTCATTTTATATGTCTGTTAACAATTTCAAATCAAATGCTTTATTTATTATTTATTAACTCATGGTTAAAAACTACAAGAACTTTAATCTAATACATTTCCATGTTATTAATATTAACATGATAACTTTAATGAATGTGGTTATTTTCTAACTGCTGATTTCTGATGCATTAACTAATGCTTACTAATGTGACCTTATTTTAAAGTGTCATCTATTGTACTTTATAATTATACTTGTTAAAGTAAAAGTTTTAGCAATTAATCGCAAGAAGAAAGGTGACATAAGCCAAGTGTAAGTACATACAAGGATATCTGCTTCATGAGAAGGCATAAAAAGTAAATTTTGTGGCAAACATATCACACTTCTATTGTAGAAGTATATAGCAGTCATTGGTATTAGTTTTCTGTCTGCTGAATTTTTCCGACATTCTAATGACAATAAGTAACTTTGCAAAGTCAACTTATTCTACTAACCTTAACTTAAGAACTAATACTTTAAATCTTATTACATGGCTACTTGCCACAAAATGTATACTGCAAATTAGCTACAAACCATTATTTTGGGTCTTAATAGCTTATTAATTATTTGACAGAAATAAAAATGGCTGAATGGAGCATACACTAACCTACATATTTTTTAACCTGCGTTTTTAGTTGTTATCGAATAACATCTTGGAATGTAGCGATTGAGCAATCAGGATCAAGTATTCCTGACGACTTTGCAATTATGGTTGGTAGCTGATACGTAGATGTTTGGCAACATGAGTTAAAATAATGTCTAAAAGAGTAAAAAGCCACCTATGTGCTTCTGTCAGAGTGCAGCATTTGCTTCAAGCTTATATCGTTTTTGGAAAAAAAAGAGGAAAAATGAAGATGAAAATGTAGAAATAGGGCAGGAAAGATGAACAAGGGAAATGTTTTTAGATAGTTCTTCATGTGGCCCTTATCTCGCAGGAGATGGAGGCCGATAGAGAAGTAAAACGGCAGTGATTTCATAAGCGCTTCAGTACATTGTCTTACGGGTGCAGACACAGAGCAGGAACTCTGATTACTCAAGAGCCTCATCAAAGAGAACAAGAAAACGAGGAGATTGTGTAGGAGGTAAGTTAAAAAGACCATTTGAAGGTCGATTTTTTTGTAAAACGCAATGTTAAGTATTAAATAGAAGGTAATCTTCTCTCAGCATTGTGGGAGTTTATGCCAAATGAGTTTGATGCTCTTTTTACCTTTAGCTTTGTTATTAAGTGCAAATATGTGTGCTGTGTGTTCGTGTGTGTTAATTAAGCCTTTGGTGTCGTTCTTTATGGACCACAGCTTCAGTGATGAAATAATTACCTTGAGGTTGATTATGTATACAGAATCCTTGACCTGATGAATGAATGTGTACAGTGCTTCAAACTTCACAACAAAAACATATTACAATCAAATTGCTCATCGATAAATACATATGGAATGGAATAAAGAGTCTGATGTAATAAAAAAACATGTCCTTTCTCCTTCTGCAAAGGCTGTTTTTTTTAGTTGCAGCTGTAACAATGGCTTTTACAATCTTATAACAGATAAATTTGATAGTTCACACAAACTCTCTGGACATGTAGATCACAATTTGTTTAATTTGCAAATCAATGGCTGCCAGTAATTTGTAAGTCAAACTAAACTAAACTAAACTAAACTAAACTAAACTAAACTAAACTAAACTAAA
>CAIGQZ010032400.1:4326331-4338004 GCA_903798205.1 Danio tinwini
TAATAATAATAATAATAATAATAATAATAATAATAATAATAATAATATATTTGAAAGAAATGCTTAATTTTAACCTGAAGTTTCTGTTACTGTAATAAGTTCTTTAGTGGTTTAAAGTGATATGATGAATTGGAGCTATACTGTTATTCCACACTAACTGGACCTATATAGTTCTTCCACATTTAAGAAATATAAATCAATATAACTTAATTTTTAATCCTGACACTGAAAGATGTTATCTCCTTAGAATTGTGAAGCCTATGTTCTCTATCTTCAAGTAAAATAAAAATGTATAATATAACGTTCACAATCCAAATGAAAAAAAAAATATTACTTAAAAATATATATATAAAATAAAATACTTATATGGTTATTTGTCTCAAGGCCTCAATTGGATTCATTGAAACCATAATATTCATTATATTAAAAAGACCCTGGTAAAAATTTGAATCAAAGTGTTATTATTATTTAAAAAAGGTAAATTAAATTAAATTAGACCACTGTTAATTTGATGAACTCAAATTGTTAAATAAATAAATAAATAAATAAAATTTTCTTGAAAAAACTTTCATAATTATAAAGAATATAACAGCAATTAAATTAAATTAAGTTGAATTAAATTATATGAAACCCCACCACTATGATATTACACACCTCAACACAGCCGTGTTCATCTGTAAAGGTAACCTTATGAAAACATGAGAATGACATGTCTCACTACACTTAACCAGACAGTCATATCTTGGGGCTACAGTATGATGACGGTGGGGACTGCCATAACCAGACTTAAGCAGCCATAACCAAACAATTATGATCATAAGCGATACTGTTATTATAATTCTTCATCCATTAAGGACACAGACACAGTTCATGAAGATAAGCAAGAAGACAGACCTTTTTAATTACACATTTGAGAAACAACCTGTTAAGTTAAATCAACAAATAACCATTTAAATAAATGCACCAGACAGACAGTGGCCATCTGTTTCATCAAGAAGAGTGGTAATGAAGGCACGATCGGGATGCAGGATTGCTTTAATGAACCTGCATAATGGCAGATTTTGAGCTCATAAGAGTTTTTATTGAGCAGTCAGCGCCGCCGCATGATGACGAACACATCCAGGCCTGAAATGTCTTGTTTTACAGATATGCAATAATTTACACTATATGCTGTTAATTCACAAAATCTGGTAAATGAATTAACATACAAACCAACAGCCCAGCAATAGAAGTAAACAGTGTTTACAAGACTTTTTTATGTCAAAATGTAATTAGCATTAAATATATAACTTTAATATTTTATTTGGTGGGCGTCACGGTGGTACAGTGGGTAGCATGATCGCCTCACAGCAACAAGGTCGCTGGTTCGATCTCCAGCTGTGTGAGTTGGCATTTTTGTTTGCATGTTCTCCTCTTGTTCGCAAAGGTTTCCTCTGGGTGCTCCAGTTTCCCCCACAGTCCAAAGACATGTGCTATAGGTAAATTCAATAAGCTAAATTGTCCGTAGTGTATGTGTGTGAATGCAAGAGTGGGTGTTTACCAGTGTTGGGTTGCGGCTGGAAGGGCATCCGCTGCATAAAACATGTTGGATAAGATGATGGTTCATTCTGTGTGGCGACCCTTGATTAATGAAGGGACTAAGCCAAAAAGAAAATTCATTAATTTATTTTCTTTTCAACTTAGTCCCTTTATTAATCCTGGGTCGCCACAGTGGAATGAACCGCCAACTTATCCAGCACATGTTTTACGCAGCGGATGCCCTTCCAGCTGCAACCCATCTCATTCACACTCATACACTACAGACACTTTAGCCCACCCAATTCACCTGTACTGCATGTCTATGGACTGTGGGGGACACCGGAGCACCCGGAGGAAACCCACGTGAACGCAGAGAGAACATGCAAACTCCACGCAGAACCACCAACTGACCCAGCCAAAACTCGAACCAGCGACCTTCTTGCTGTGAGGCGACAGCACTACCTACTGCACCACTGCATCGCCCGAAAAGAAAATTAATAGATGAATATTTTATGTCAGATGAATTAAAAAACAAAGAAGAGCATTGCATGTGTGTCAGCAAAACCTATGGATCATATGTAATCTAATTAAAGAGGTAGTTTACCCAAAAATTTAAAATTTGCTCACTATTTACTCAACTTCAAGTGGTTCCAAACCATTAGGATTTTCTGTATTCAGTTGAACACTAAAGAAGATATTTATGAGAATGATGAGAATGCACAAGATGATAATGCATTTTTTTTCTTTGAAAGTGTTCGAGTTATTTGCAATATATTTCCTCCTCCTTTAGCAAAATCCTAAAAAAGTGATGAACCTGGCTGTGATCTGTCTATTTAACTAATTAACTACTGCTAATTTGCTTTAATCTGGATTCCCTTTAAGCATTGCCATTAAGGTAGCTTGTTAACTGATTAAAGCATAATGATTGCTTGCTCCCTATAGTTATTCTGAGTGTCAATCTGGCCAACACAGAATTAACACAATATTTCTTAGTTAATTGAGTGATTTGTCTGATTATTTTGGCTAATAATATCTAGAAGACCATATAAGCATGAGATCATAAAGCAAATCACTGTACTCGTTTAGTTATATAATGGTACACTCTCAGAAATAATGGTACGAGATCTGTCACGGGGGTGGTACCTTTTCAAAAGCTACACATTTGTACCTAAAGGGTTTTTATTAATACCTTAAGGATACATATGAAAAAGTACAAAAGTATACCTCTTGAAATGTTAAGTACTACTATATACCTTTAAGGTACCAATATGGACCTTAACGGCCAGTTTCCACTGAGTGGTACAGTCCAGTTCGGTACACTTTTAGTTTGTACCACACCAATTTTTGGAAACCCTTTTGGAAGGGTACCTAGCACAACACAAGGGTACCAAAAGGCAGAACAAGACGTGCAGCTGAACGCTAGGTCTACAGAGATACGTCATTTGTGCACAAGCAGGAGAATGAAAACAAAGGAAATGCCATTTTTAAATACACAATACACAACATTTATTAATTTATAATGTCAACACCAATTTGTTTTAATACAATTAACTACACATTAGTGATGGATCACTCATCTGTGTGTCTATTATTATTATTATTATTATTATTATTATTATTATTATTATTATGTATTCATTCATTCATTTATTCATTTTCTTTTCAGCTTAGTCCCTTTCATTTATCCGGGGTCGCTACAGCAGAATGAACCGCCAACTTATCCAGCTTACGTTTTATGCAGCGGATGCCCTTCCAGCTGCAACCCATCTCTGGGAAACACCCATACACACTCATTCACACTTATAATCTACTGACAATTTAGCCTACCCAATTCACCTATACTGCATGTCTTTGGACTGGGGGGAAACCGGAGCACCCGGAGGAAACCCACGTGAACGCAGGGAGAACATGCAAACTCCACACAGGAACGGCAACTGACCCAGCCGAGACTCGAACCAGTGACCTTCTTGCTGTGAGAAGACAGCAGTACCTACTGCGCCACTGCGTTGCCTCAACCGAGACATTACACTGTAATAATATATACATATAATAACAAGCTATGGTCGACCCGAGCTCAAACAAACCTTGTTGTTGTCTGTTGAACAGCCACAAAGCCAAGAAGAAGAGCAGAATCTACCTTGTGCACCATAGTTGCTTACAAGGTTGTTTAAAGCACGTTTTTGCTTTCTCACTTCATAACCCAGTCTCAGAGGTATCTTTCACCTGAAATGTTTGTCTTTTCATTCTCAAATGAGGAGAGTGTTGCATCACAATTAATAACCACAGTTTCCACAAATCCCTTCAGTCAATTGGGATGTTTTCTTTAAGGTCCCATCCACATGGCAACAGATTTAGGTCAATCTGCAAAATTTAAATATTATTTTGACCTTTCATCCACGTGACACAGGGATTGTTGGAGCTCTGAGATAACAACAACCACAACAATGGTGGATTATATAGCTGTGATAACATTCGTCTATTTAATGTACCTGTGTTTGTTTTCAACTCCACATATAGGTCTGGCAAATACACCGTTTTAATGGTATTGTCATTTCTTGATATGAGAATTTTAAAAATTAGAACTGAAAAAGATTTAAAAAAAACTTTGTTGCCATCTGAACATATTTACGTTTTTATACCTATTTCATCAAATGTCATAAATTATTTAAAACAAACACAATGAATAGCCTTCCCAGCAGCTCTTGCATCATTAGAACAGGGTATTAAATGCACAATGAGTTTACAATATTTTGTCAAGGCTGAATCAGCATAAAGGACAAAAATCTACAGTAGTTATGAAAATCAGATGCAGTTTCGCTAGGATACTTTCGTTGTAAAACACATAAGTTTTGTTAAGGTTATCCCAGCATAAAATTTGTGTTTTTAAAATGCAAAATACCTCATTTTAGTTTGAAACCTGTAGGGTTGTATTTCAGTGTAAACAGACTGAAATGCGACTTTTGAAAACAGAAGCATGGCTATCCACTGTCGGCTCTTGTTTCCCTTTTCATCAAGCTCTTTACGTGTGACCATTATGCAACCAGTAGACAATAAGTACAGATGCCAGCCAGATTTGCACATGCCCAGTATGCATGAATAGCCAGGAATTTTAGTTGTATAGTTTAGATGTAAATCATTTTCTGTGCACCAATGTGGACGAGGAGTGTTTTCCTTTTAAAACAAAAAAACACTTGCAAATGGGTTAGCATGTTCACATGGCCACATGCATTGTCAGCTAATTAAGGCTAATCAGGGATGCGTTTCCCAAATAAGCACATAACTAGCGGCTGAACTACAATAGTACAATGTATCGCTTGGGACATAAATAAGTGTTTCCCAAAGCAGTAGTTGCTCTGTCACAGATCCGTCTTTTGGACCACGTTAGTTACAGTACTGTATAACGTCCCTAATGACGCTCTAAATGGTGTGGAGTAACAACATTTTTAGATAAAATTTGTATTAAATTTGTATTAATTTTTTGTTTGTTTTTAAATCTTTTTACACTCACATGAATATGTTTTTTATTTATTTATTTTTTAATATTTTTAATTTTAGTTTTGGTAAAAACATGCATTGGTTTTCCATATTAATGTAAACTGAACCTATATGGCCTATATTTCTTCTAAAAACATTATGGAGTACTGTGTATGCCACCATCTGTTCTAAAACATGAAACCACTTACAATAGCTAGCATGAAAGCTAACCTCATATAGCCTATAAAACAGATATATGGTCAAATAAAGATGTAAAAACTACTTGTAATTATTGGTTACCATAATTACATTTAGGTTCAGAAATCCTTTTTTTTCACAAGCTTTGGAGATTTGTAACAGGTAACGTGGACGTGCACACAACCAGGAACTGTTCTAATAATTACAACTCTAGAGCAGTGTTTCCCAACCCTGTTCCTGGAGGCAGTACATAGTTTGGATGTCTGACCCAAGTTTTTGGAGCCTCTTCTAATGTTCTGATGGCTTGATTGAGGTGTGTTTGATTAGGAAGTGTTTGAAAATTTGTACTGTTGGTGTGTCTTCAGGAACAGGGTTGGGAGACACTGCTCTGAAGAAGTAGTTGCAACCACACACGTTTGTATATGTTTGTTGGAACGACGGATTTGGGAAACACTAAATCAATAAACTATAATTGTGACAATGGAACTTGCAACCTTTTTTGGCTAACAATGGTTTTCGGAAACGCACCCCAGGTTAAGAATATGCATGTAAATGAAATCACTGTATGTTTTAGAACTTGAAATGTTAAAAACTTTCAATATTTTGATAAAAGTTCCTAGTCTCCAGACTCAAGTGAGTAATTTTATTTTCTATTTCCCCATTTTCTCCTACTAGCAAACAACATAAGGGGCTTGAGGCTGCCATCGGGACCCCCTTAAGAAATGCCTGAATGCCAGTACTGAGAGAGAGACGAAGAAATATTGGCACTCTAAACAAAGTCACACAGTATATTGACAGGGTGGAAATGTCAGAATATTTGGTGCTGTTGCATATGATTAAACCAGGTCATGTATGAGTCAACAACTATGTGCCTGTTGCAGTTTAATTGGGTGTAATAATCTGCCCTTGTATACACACACACATGCATACACAAACGCAGGTTAATTAGGCTAGAACTCAGATCAAATGATTTCAGATCATGTCTTGCATGCTGATCATCTGCATGCCGTATTATGATAATAGGCTCACATGCGAGTGAATCCATGGCAATAAAGCCAGCCTCTGATTTCATTATCTGATGAAATCCAATTTATGAAGCTCTAGTGTTTGTCCTGGATAAACATTTAAACATGGATTATAGATAAGGAAGATGGATGTACACTTTTCAGGAGACTGTGTGTGCTTGGAGTGTCTCCTTCAGGTAGTGTGTTTCACAGATTGCAGAGGGAATTTTCAGGGTTTGTAATAAGAGTTTTTAGCTGTTGATCACAATCATAGAAGTGATTTTTAAAATATATTTATAACCAACCAGATAAAGCGATTAGACTGCGGAAAAATAAACTGAGAACTATTTCTGGAAGAAATCTCAAAGTATTACTGAAACTGAAAAGGTCAAAATATTTTAGCTTTTATTTTTAATAAATCAAACCATGACAAATAGTAACCACCTGAAAAATTGCTAATGAATATTTTTTAAATGTAAATTAGCAAAACCACACGCATAAAAACAATATTAATGCAAACTTATAGATAAAACACTGTTTAACACAACCCAGGCTCATTCTAAAAACGTACCACTATACACATTTCTAGAGAGCACCAAATACATCCCAGGAGCTACGTTTTTTAGCAGTTTTTGTTTTCACGAATGCACCAGAGGCCACTATGTATGCTTTTTAAAATCTCAAAATTATTTTGTGTGCCGTTTGTGCTTGCAGTTCTCATGTAAATCCACTATAGGCCGCTGTCGACTTACTAACTAACCGACTGACTGAATGACTGACCGATCAACTGACCCACCCTCCCCCCAACCAATAGTGTTTTCAAAAGCACCAACTGAACCACCCACCCACTTAAACCCAACCAAGAGTTTTTTTGTGAATACATTTTTATTGATTTTAAATGTGAGTGGTCACAGCATCTTTACAATTTTCTTTTCAATAAACAAAACAAAAGCCACTCCTCAAACCCCCCACCCCCCACCACTCAAAGCCATAAGTCCATGCCATCCCTCAAATAGCACTGCAATCAAGACAAATAGTTAACAGAAAAAATATATAAACATATAAACATAACATACACATATCTTAAACACAAACATAATACAGGGTATATTTACAGTCTATAATATTATAAAGAATAATACACATATACATACATGTATGTATATATACCTGCCCATACATATACATATCTATACACACATACCTACATACATACAGTACATACATGTACATATATACATCCATACACACATAGTGATACACTAACAAAAGTAGAAATCATTACAGACTATCAGAGACTTAAAGATTTAGGTTGTTGCACATTCATTTCTATTATCCATGAGTCTTTCTGTTTGTTTGCAGCCGTTTTCCATGCATCAACAGTCGAGGCTCTAACTTTATTTATTCTAGCTGTTGAAAGTTCCAACAATACTATATCATAACATTGAAATAGCCACTGCTGAATAAATAAAGAATGTAGAGGAAGCCATCTTTGCGCTATTATCTTTTTTGTAGATGTTAGTCCTGCCAACCAGACCTGTTTTTGTCGCTCCATCAAACTCATATTGGAATCATCGTTTAAAAGTAGCACAACTGGTTGCACTGGTATATCTTTTACTAAAATTTCAGATAATATTGATGAAGTTTTTTCCAAAACTCAATCACCTTTTCACATTCCCACACCATATCTACAAATGTTCCAACTTGTTGGTGAGAACAAATTGAGACTTGAGGATAATTTACAGAAAAAATATTACCTGACTGTTTTACAATCCAGAAAAAAAGCCCTCGTCTGATTTTTTACGTTTTCAGATTTTACCACATTCTTACCTGTTATTTTCACATTTTATTTTAAATTTTTTGGCTTCTGTTTTTGTCATCCACTTTCTGGAGCCATTCTTTGCCGAACTTGAACCTGATCTTCATGGTCAACACCTCTCAGCATCTTAAGTCCACCGATGTACATGGCGAGCTAACTGGACAAACTGGTAACAGCTGGAAAGCCGTCCATATGGAGGTAAGCAGTCAGCTGCGTGCAAAAAGGAACAGCATCATACCACCCCGTAGCATTAATTTTAAAAATGAAATTCAGCCATACATACCTCTGGGTACAATACATAATTTGCAATCTCCGGAAAAGTATAGGGCTATGTTTTCAGAATGAGCCTATGTTGGTTTAACAGTATAATATTCATGTTAACCAAATGAGAATAATAAATGTACCACAACAGATTTAAAGAAAATGTTCCATGAAGATATATTAACATTTCTTACTGTAAATATCAATATAAAAATTTAATTAAAATGAAACTACACTGAATGTTACAATGTACTTTTTGTGTAAATACATGTTTCTAAAATGTACTTACTTATGACTGATTAAATACCTGCATGTAATTACATCTGTAATCAATTTCTGTAATCACATTTTTTATTACATTGTTGACCATCCCTTACACCTTAACCCACCCTTAAACCTACCCCTACCACCAAATCTGTCACTTTCCTTACCCATATCCCACCTCAAGAGCACCAGAATTGTTCTGCAATACATTATGAACAGTACAGTGTATTTAATTTTGATGCAAAGTACATAGTAGTTAAGTCCACCTAATATAAAGGGGGACTATTGATCTTTGTTTAGTAATGTGCATTGCTAAGCACTACATATAGCCTTTATATGAACTTATCTTTATAGAACTTTAAAGATGATTTTTGAAGTAATTTGATATTTGGTCGAATCCATGTATTCCGAAGATGGTCCAACATAGGCTCATTCTGAAAACGTACCCCTATATTTCAAGAGATTGCAAATTATGTTGCCAGAAGTACGTATGGTTGCATTTTGACTTTAAAATGAACACTACAGGTTGGTATGACGACGTTCCATTTTGTGCCTACGAGGTGACCACTTACCCCTGTATGGATGGCTTTTCCACTGCTACCAGTTTGTCCAGTGGCTCGCCGCATACACTGGAAGATTTGAGATGCAAAGCAGAGTTGACCGTGAGGATGGTGTTTGAGTCTGGTGAAAAATGTTTCCAGAAAGCAGGTTAGACAAAAACAAAAAATATAATAAAGTACTAAGTTAATAACTGGGTGAGAATTATCTTTTTCGTGATTGCTTCTGAAAACACTGTTGGTTGGGTTTAGGGAAGTGGGTGGCTGCTGGTCAATCGTGCTTTTGAAAATACTAACAGTTGGGTTTAGGGAAGAGGGCAGAGATGGCAAAAGTAAACACACCTTTACTTAAGTAGAAATACAGATACTCATGTTTAAAACGACTCTGGTAAAAGTAGAAGTACTGACTACACTTTTGTACTTAAGTAAAAGTAAAGAAGTACTGCCTGAAAAAAGTACAAAAGTAAAAAAGTAAAATGTATCCATTTCAACCACAGTTCCAAAGACATGCGATATAGGTGAATAATAATTTAACTAAATTTGCAGTAGTTTATAAGTGTGTTTGTGTGTGTGAATGTGTATGGGTGTTTCCCAGTACTGGAATGCAGCTGGAAGGGTATCCACTGCGTAAAACAAATGCTGGAATAATATGCGCTTCATTCTGCTGTGGCGACCCCTGATAAATCAGGGACCAAGCTGAAGGATAGCGAGTGAGGTAATTATCCTGACGCAAACTCACAGTGTTCAGCATGTAGTTTTGCCGCTGTTAGATCAAAAACAACAGCTGCCATTCGTGTTGATACACTCTGCCTATCTTAATAAATAATGTCTTACATTTTACACTGAATTCTGTCCAAAATATATAGATTTTTTTTGCTAAAATAAATACTTATCAGACATGACTGCAAACTATTTTTTTTTGCATTAGGCTAAAGCTGCTTATTTTCCTCAAAGAGTAGCTCTTATATAAAAGCCGCTAATTCAATGTTTTTTCAAGTATTGTGGTTATTTTATTTAATGAATAAACATTATTTCTATTACAGTTTTTCTCAGTCACTTTGGTCCATTTCTCAGATCAGAATTGAAATTCTCAAAACTCCCTGTTCAATCTTCAGATCATCATTGTGTCACTTATGCACATCAGAAATGCCGTTTTTCATTATGAACAAATTGCAAATGCTTTTGTACATCCATGCAAATGGTTATGTGCAATTCTATGAAAAATTGTCTATACATTTTTTTTAAATGTGCCAAAGTGACTGAGAAAACATCTATAGAATGCATTTATTCTATGCTAAAAGCAACATACACAGGTAAGACAGGTAATGTACCATAAATTGCCCAGTACAGTTACCTTTGTTGTTGTAAAATATTTGTTAAAAAATATTAATTGAAGACAACAGTATAGGCCTATATGTAAAAATCTATAAAAAAATCTATAAAAACTGAAAAACAGCATAAATTCTGTATTGAGAAATATAAACTTACCAGAAATAAAGGAAACAAACCGCAATGCACATTTTTTTTTATAAAGTATTTAATTGTTTTTTGACTAAATGTACTAATCTTTAAAAAAAACTATATTTTTGCAGTATTAGATTAAAAGACCAGAGAAAGCCCGTGCAGTATGATCGGAAGTGGACAAAAGGCTTAAGCATTTAAATAGCATGTTTTTGACTGGAATTTGTCTCCTTTACCTGTGGTTCGAATGAGCAAAAGGTGTCTTATTACCGTGTAAACAGGGCAGCATCAGTCATGTTAAATTTGCTGACTTCCTCTGTCACATCTGCATAGTAATTCTGGCCTTTCTTATAGTAATCTTCATAAACTACTGTAGCATGTACGGTGCGTGATATCCCTGAAAACGCTGTGGAGGAATGAGAAAAAATAGATTGATTGCATCAAAAATGCGTTCATATTGCGCAATGACAAGAAATCATATAGATCAGGCCACCAAACCCATGAAAACGAAAGTACAGATTTTTGTGTAAAAATGTAAGAAGTAAAAGTATAAAGTTGTCAAAAAATAAGTAGTGGAGTAAAGTACTGATACCAGAAAAAAATTACTTCAGTACAGTAGAAAGAGGGTAAGTGGGGGGATCGGTTGGTTTGTCAGTCAGTCAATCAGTCAGTCAGACAGTCAGTCGACAGCTGCCTTTAGTGGATTTATGTGAGAACAAGATAAATTTAAGATCTTAAAAAGCATACATAGCGGCCTCTGGTGGGTTTGCAAAAACAAAAATGACAAAAAAATGGAACTTCTGGACTGTATCTGGCGCTCTCCAGAAATGTATATAGGGGTATGTAATCAGAATGAGGCTGGGTTGATATGATCATATCGTAACAAACCATATGACAATAAAATGTGTATTTATTCAATTTTCAGGTTATGTATATATCTCAATTTCAAATAAATAACACATATGACTTATTTGATAGTCCAGGGTCACATGTGATAACATGTTGACACCTAATAAAACTGAACAAATATAGACAGAACATTGGGTTATAGCTCTAAACACATATCCAGACAGTCTGCTGTGTGTGTGTGTGTGTGTGTGTGTGTGTGTGTGTGTGT